>WBMZ01031602.1:18180-255454 GCA_013400975.1 Atrichornis clamosus | reverse complement strand
ATCAAAACTAAGCAGAGCAAGAAAAATTACCAGTCTACAGTAGTGTTTCATTTGGTCTCCCCATGGATTTCTAATTTCTCTATCCTAAACATGCCACTGGCATAGACACAGGCTGATACTTTAAAACAATATTTTTCCTGATCTTTTGCTCTAATATCCTATTAGGTATCCCTTAGTCTATGAAAGACTGCTTTCCTTTCCTTCTCTTCGTGGGGTTTCACATTTGCTTCACTATCCACACAAATTTCAGTAAAATTCAGCAACTGAGCACCTGAATTGGGAAGCTTGGCAACACCTGCCTTATCATGGTACTTTTTATTGTTTTCCTTTGTTACTTATTTAATCTACTCTGATCTTTAATTTATAAGTTATTCTTAACAGCAGGAAAGGCATCATACAGGACTGGCTGATAATCCCCAAGAAGAACATGATCTCTGAGGCTCCCTATGCTGCTTCCTTAATTCAGCAGGAGGAGACTCCTGAACTCTTCCCAGGCTACGGCCAAAGCTCATGGCCAATGACCTGGGTCATAGTTCCTGTGGTTCTTGTGCTCCTTGATGGCAGACATCTAGTGAACATACCTCACCCAAGTCCCTCTCATTCTTCTAACAACCTCTCTGACACCCCTTCTAGAGGCTCCCATGAAGCTCAGAAATCCAGGGCATGTGCCCTGCTCATGGAGACGACTGATCTCAGATGAAGGCAAATGATGTTCTTGATGCAGACTCAGAGGTCATCCAGGAGACAGTTTCAGAGTAGCCCTTCAGGCCTATCCATGAGAACTATGAAGGATGAACAGACTCCTTTGAATTACAGTTGAAATTGGAACACCTTCTGCTGCCCTTCCTTCTTTTCTTTAGGAGGACAAATCCCTATCTGATATGTAAATACCTCCTTCTGCTCAATGCTTGTGAACATTTCAGACCCACTGCAAGGTTTTTTACAGGGTCTTTCAAAGAATACACTCAAGGGTGTACATCTGTTATTGCAAACAAGTCTCTCATTTCATGCAGTGATGCTGCAGTACAAAGCTGGTGTCTCCAGGGGCACAGGAAGGAGAAGGACTGGTGACTGAAGGGCAGCTGTGTTTGGTTTTATCAATGGACAAGGAACAGCAGCTTGTGTTTCTAGAACTCCATGTTCCTAGTTCAAGTATTTCAGTCAGCTGTATCAACACTGGAACCAGATAAAGGAAATGCATTTGTCCAGGTTGGTGCAAGATCCTGGGAAAGAGAAACCTGGTGAGACTGTGGGCTGACAGAGATAAAGCTTCCCATGAGCATAAAATATGAAGTTTCTGAGGTTAGTCCTTTTACATCTCGGTCATGGGGTTGATCCCTGTTTGAGCTTTTCACTTAAGGGTTGGACTCAATGATCCCTGTGGGTCTCTTCCAACTCTGAATATTCTGTCATTCTGTGATCTCACAGAGCTCTGTGGTGCAGGCACCATTGCTTGTCACTTCCCAAGTGTCTCCAGCCTGCGAGGTGTTTCTGGACGGGCACATCTAGGACTGGGAATATCAAGTCCTCAGTTGCTGGGGGCTGGGAGAAGGCCAGGTGAAGGGCTGTGCATCTTCTGGTCTTTGCATCTGTAATCAATATTCAGGGACAGGCTGCTGGCTTACAATGTTCCTGCGCAGGAGTCTCCAAAGTGCACCCTGGGGGTGTGCAAGACGATACACTGAGGTGTGGGAAGGAAGCATTACAACATTAGTATTACACGTATGTAATTACCAACAACTAAATATACATATACTGGGGGTGCATGTTTAAAAATACTTTACTGATAGGGGTGCACAATGAAAAATTTTTGGAGAACACTGCTCTAGTACTGTCAAAAAATACCTTACATGGGGTTTTTTCTACATTTTGCTATAACATCCAGTGTTCAACAATGTCCAACTCTGCAGAATTTTCATGTCATCTCTGATTTCTTCACTACCCTGTGGTGGTTCTGGTTTTTGTTAATATTTTGGAGGGTGAAGAAAGAAAGTTATGACTTCTTTCAGAGTGCCGGAGCTCCAAGACTAGGAAAGGATCCTGAATTACTGTGGCCAGAGGCACTGAGGGAATAACAAACAAGAAGAGAGCATGGTACTAAGGAGAAGGGTAGGAAAATTCTAAGAGCAGGGGGCCCATATGGAGCCAGATGTGGATATAAAGCCTCAGCCTTTGAAGTGACACAGACTGTGTTCCAGGAATCTTCAGCAAAAGGCTGGACCAGAAAGGAAGAGCCCTGAAAGGGCAGAGCAGATGGGGAAGATCAGATTTTAAAGTCTTTATTTAATCCATCTCATCCAGCACATGATCTGTAAGAGAGCAGCCTAAAGAACCTTCCCTGAAGGGTCTGTGTACCCCAAGCCTATATAAACTGGGCTACTACTGGACAATTTTAACATCTCCAAACCTAGAAACTGACTCTATGCTGTAAGAATATGGAATGGAAAGTTAGGGGGAAAAAAAGGAAGCAAAAGAAGGACTGGGAAAAGTGTGTAAGGGTGGTGACATGGAAAGTCAGATGGTCTGAAAAACTTGGGAAGAAGTTTAGAGGTGACAGCCAGCAAGGTTGTCACTGTAAAATAGAAGGGATGAGGAAGAGGAACTTTCACCAAACAAGCAGACACAGCTGCTTCCATTAGGAATGGAATTAGAATGGACTGGTTGGGGATGAAAAGTGTGAAAGGAGCAGCATGGGCCTGACTGGTAAAGAGATCTGTGATGACAAGCCTAAGGAGGAAGGATTTCTCTAAGAATTGTCTGCAAAGAGTTGGACCTGGAGAAACTTTCTGTACTGCTGTAGGTTACTGAAAGAAACTGGCCTGAGATGCCTTAAATCCAATCTGATGCTCACAGTCACCACTGACTTGGATACAGTTCTAGCCCAGGCCTTAAGCACTAAGCCTACATGTAGCTCTGAAAATGGGTTTCCAGTGCCTTCCTCACACTGCGACAGGCATTTTTCTCTATCAGTTGGGGCAGGGAAGCCAACCTTTGCTTGATGCTCTGTGTCATTCCATTAGTTTCCAAATCCAGCACAAACCTCTGCTATGCCAGTACTTACTGTTTCCAGTTTACATTAAACACTCTTCAGTAGGAATCTTTCCCTTGTTCCTTTGGTTCTCTTCCATGTGGGCAGCGTACCTCAGCCCTTTCCTCATTGTCACATCTCTTCCATGGTCTTTTTTACCCTTAGGGAGGAGATCTCAGTTTTCCCCAAGGCTCACTGTTAGGTTGGGCTGACAGAGGGGAGGCTGCCACAGCTCCAGGCCCCTGGCCCAGCTGGTAGTAAGAATGAGAATATATTTCCCGTAGGCATACAGATAAATACAAAGCATACATATATTTATACACACTGAACACACGAATCAGCACAGATGCACCCACCACTCCCACAGACAGAAACAGCCCTAATGGCCTCATCTTTCGTCGCTCTCTGGTTGGGGTTCCCAGCGGTGAACAAGTGTTCTAGATAAGGGTTCAATAGTGGAAAATATACATATGTACAATGTGCAAGCTTTCCACAGGTTTCCATGCTTAGACACTGAGTCCAGTAGCTGCCAGGATCCCAGTCGCCCCATGTGCCAGCCCCTGGACCTATGAGCCCCCGAAGTCCTGCAGCCCCACTCCAGTTGCTGGTATGTGCACACACACAGAGACCTCTCACACAGCCCCCTCTCCAGTAAATGCCTGGGACTCCCCTGCTCCCTCTGGTTGCCACCTCTCACTGTTCTTGCCATTAGAGACACACCTGGAGCCCTGGTCACCTCACTCACTTGGCAGATAGTCTGGTTTCATGTCCACTAGTGATCACACACTCACATACCCTGCCTCGCTCCAGCTGCCAGCATGGCAGACACATGGCCCCTCTCGCCTGTGGCCCTACTCCGGTTTCTGGTGCTTAAGTTCACTCACTCTGGTCTCTCCAGCAGCTGATACCCGTAGTCTGACGCCACTTCCTAGCGCTTAGACATCCAGACACAAAACACAGAACAGACAGTCCTTCCCTCAAGGTAAATACTAAGAAATGAAACTCAGTAAGACATGGGTACACTGAGAACAAAGCCTTGACAGACAAGCATACTCACCAGCATTCTGTTTGTCTGTGAGTGGGCCCTTTTACAACTGTGTTCCTCCATTTTTCTGCATCTATTCTTCCCCAAATACAATAGTTCAGGGTCTTATTTGGGAAGCTTGACCATACCTGCCTTTATCTTGGTACTTTTTTGTTTTCCCTTGCTTCTTCACCAATCTTAAAAGAAAGCAGATTGAAAGAATTAGATATTTTGAACTGAGAAATGAAAGGGCTGTCAATTTAGCTGCTCTTCAAAAAGCAGTAACATTTTAGGCAATTCCTGAAAGACACACTAGAGGTCCTGAGTTACATCTTTCAAATATTTCCTTCTTTTGTAGAGTCTGCAATCACCTTTTGTTTCCTGAGATAAAAAAGTAACTTTGAATAAAAACGTTCATCCTGGAATGAGTAATAAATTCTAACATGTGATTAGACAAGAAGATGTAGCCCAACTGCAGTGAAATGATTTTGCCTTGTTTCAGAGTTCCTACCAAGCATAAGCTTAGAATTAATTCTCAGTCTCCACAATCAGTCTCATTTCCCATCAAGTCTCTGAAACAGTTTCTTCCTCCAGGACTTAGGGTCTGATTACTGCTGGAAAGAAAGGCTTTTAACAGGTTTGGCATGACAGACAATAATAAAAATAAAAATCCTGTACTGTATCCATGCAAAAGGCATGTATTTTGGGATATTCATCAAAGCAGCAGTGTCCTATAGAACTGTCTCAACAGGGCCCATGGAAGTGTCTAAAGGTGTCCCATCCTAGCAGTAAGGTAAAAGAGCAAAATGTCAATAAAATCAAATGAAAAACAGGCAAAATCAAAACAAACCTTCCATGAAAGATTAAAAGAAGGAAAGGTTGTGACGAGTAAATGCTAAAAATATGCATCAAAGGATAATCAGTGTCGAAACACAAAAGAATATGAAAGGATATTAAATGTGTTCAAACTTACTTGCTAACTGATGTATTGACTATGAAAACAGCATAAAAATTCAAAGAAAAATGTAAAAGTTATGGAAAGTAATAAAACTAAAAAAAAATTCTATATAGCCTGCAATTCCTTGACAAGTCACTGAAATTGTAATATCTCCAGCACAGGGCTCAACCTCACTGGAGCACAGGCAAGGAATAATTTCTCCTAAGAAAATCCACAGTGGCAAGAACTGGTCAAACTCCTACTTCTCAGATGCAAAATATCCATGACATTGGAGATCATACAAAGCTTTTATACATCATATAAAATGAATTTTATTTCCTGATTTGGAAGACGCTATAGCTTCTCAGGTAATTTCTGTTAACTCCTTAACAAAAACCAGGATTTAAAAAGTGAGACGGAACATTCACTACCAAATTTTTCAGATTCACACTGCTCTGAATCCTAGGAACTCAGCCTTAGGCCCAAAGAAAGTACAATATTGCCAGGCTCACGAACAGAACAGGCCTTTGCTATAAATATATGGAGGTCAAGGGAAGATATAAATCTCTCTAGAGTTTCAGGCAAATATGGGAGCGGGGATAACAACAACATAAGAAGAAAAAGAGAAAACCTCAGAAATATCCCTCATTGTTTGGAAGATGCAATATCAAGATTACTGAAGGTCATTGGAATTAAATGTGTATGTTTCATTAAAAGTACTAGGGAGAAAAGACACAGTTGCAATAATATAAGCTTTTTGAATCTTATTCAGAAAAGAATGGAGAGTGGTATGGGTTCTATATATAGAACTGTATAGAATAGAATAGAATATGTTCCATATATAGAATACGATAAGTAAGATGTATTTGCCAGGCTAGAAAAAAAACAGAGTGTTCATGAGGTTTATGTTGGTTTATGTTTAACTACAGTTTTTGCTTTCAGAAAAAATGGTTGGCAGAGGTGTCTTGTTTTTTGTAAAAGTCAGTTTGAGCTCCCAGGAAGATTAAATTGCAGGGAATATGCATCCCTGGTTGGAAAACTGAAGAATTTAAGATATGATTAAACATGATTTTTGTGCCTTTGCTATTTTGATCTATCATCTTTGCTTCTGATTAACAAGCTCCGAGTTGTGAGATACCGTGCTCCAGATATTAGAAACAACTGTTCAGAATGAAACAATCTATGTGTACATTTACTGGAAGTCCTTCTGGGAAGATGGCCCAAGTTATATCCACTGATGTAAAGGAGTCAAAAAATCACTTATGAAGCCACTGTTCCAGCTTCTTGTCTGACCTCCAACACTCAGACCTTCACAATGATGGAATGACAGACAGCACAACATTCAGTCAGCAACTTACTGGTCTGCAAGAAATTCCACGTTTTTCCCAGGAGCTCAGAACACTGCCTGTCTTGTGGAAAGGCTAAAACAGAACATAGAGCCACAGGAAGTCTTAGCTTTCTTTTTAATGGCTCACCAAAGAAAGTCTCAAAGGTGGGCAGCCCCTTCTCTCTTCTGTGCCCGAGCTTGACAGAAGAATTGGAGGAAAGGGAGGGGCATAAGTCTCTCTTAATTCTTAACTCACAGTGAGCAGGAACCACAGTCCTGGGACAGCTGAAGGGCCATGCTGACCATTTTGCTTGCTATTTTACCTGGTGAGAGACAACAGATCTGTCAGCATCATGGCTCTCATCCAGGCCACGCAGGGCTAATGTTAGGTAGAGGGCCCTTTTGGCCATCATCTGTACTCCTACAGCTCACTTTCCCCTGTTCTCTCTTCCTAATGCAGGTGTTGGGATTGGAGCCTACATTTCGCAGTGGCCAGAAAAAAACCTTCAGAGAGCTGGAGGCTCTGTGACCATCTCCTGCTACCAGAATTACAGTAACCTTGCCTATATGTTCTGGTACCAGCAGCCTCCAACAAATGGTTTGAAGTTAGTAGTCAGTAGTAGTACATGGAGTCAGAACTCTTACGAGGATGGTTACAGTGAGGCCAAGTTTGAAATAAACAGAAAGAGTATTGACTACACTGTGATGACAATCAAGAATGTGACGCCCAAAGATGAGGCCACATATTTCTGTGCCGCGAGTGATCACACGGTACAGCGAGGGGGTTGAGCACTAAGATAAAATCCCCACCTTGCCTGAGTGAGAGATGGAGTCTCTGAAAAATGTGAGACAGTCAGGAGACGGGCAGAGGAAGAGCAGAAAAAGGCTAGGAAGAAGCTGGGGGAATAGACCAAGGACGTTTTGACGGGGAGAGAGACAGAGCAGAGCAGCAGCCTCTGCCTTCCAAGACAGATCATTAATCAGATCCCTCCTTCCACGGTCTTATCTTTTCAGTGCATAGATATGACCTGTAAAAGGGCTGTTGCTTTGTGGTCAAAAGCACTGAATGTCTGTGAAAAAGCTTCCTAGTGTCTCTAAAAGATATCTGTAAAGCTCAGGGAGTCTCTGTAGTAAGGCCTGGTTCTTTGTAATGGCTTATTCTGTAAACTCCAGAGAATCCAGGACTGGTATAAGTGATGCAATCTCTATATTCCTGTGAAACTCTCCCACTAAAATGATATCATTGTTGAAAATATATCCCTAAGTGTCTCTTCCTTAGGTATTTTTTTCTTTCCATGTCTGAAGTTTTATGCAGCGTAGCCCCCAGTGCCCAGGAAGCCTCCTATGCAAGACTTAAAAATCAAGGAACTGTCTCCCCTCTGTTCTCTCCTTCTCACTTATTTGTATTCATGGCCTGCAAGACCTTTCCTTTTGACAGATTGCAGAGGAGCACTAAGGTGGTACAAGACTGGTCTCTGCTGGCATGTCTTGGAAACTGCCTTTTGAACATGACCTGAGGAGCTCTTAGCACCACATACTCCTTCAAAACTAGTAGAGAGGTGATTTCCTTTTTTTTA
Organism: Atrichornis clamosus; assembly: GCA_013400975.1. Classification (NCBI taxonomy): domain Eukaryota; kingdom Metazoa; phylum Chordata; class Aves; order Passeriformes; family Menuridae; genus Atrichornis; species Atrichornis clamosus. The sequence goes on along the minus strand of WBMZ01031602.1, from coordinate 247,561 downwards.
AATGGAAGACACCACATGGGAGAGAGTCTGTTAGTGATATTAAGGGCACTAATGGAGCCCTGGACTGGAGATGAAGACAGAATAATCTTAAATTAATTTTAGTACAATGGGTTTAGACTTTGAATAGTGTTCAGATCAGAAGCAGACTTGATCTTTCAAGGCAGGCAAATAATATCCCACTCCCAGTTTTATTTTATTTAGGCAGTGACAGACAAATAAAATCCTAAATGTATTTTTTAAAAGAATTCAATATAAACAAACAAATGTTCTGTATAAACAGACATAACTAGTGACTTAACCCAGTTTACCTGTTGTAGAAGAGAGGATAACCTAGGAGTATTCTGAGATGACCTGTCCTATACCTTGTGTCCTGTAGTCTTATCTTCTGATTCTAAATGCTTCAGCTTAGTTTATGTTTCTCTTTCCCTTCCCGGGACACTTAACAGCTCTTCCCAGCCAAATAGGCTGTATCAGAAATTAAGGGTTCTTCTGTGACATCTGAAAACAGCAGAAACGAATTGTGATTTTCCTAGTAAAATGACCTTGTTTGGAAGCATGTTGGCCTGTGCTTTACAGTCTATTTTGTATATCAAGACAGGCTCAAGTGAAGCCATTAAAGAGCAATATGAAAAATGTATTTACTGAAATTAGCTGGTTACATAGATAACTACGTGTTGACACTTTTTATGAGAAGATCAGGCCAGTTAGGTGTAAGGGAGGGAGAAAAAAGTGGACTGTTAGCTGTCACCATCAGTTCCCATCCCCTTCAGACAGTCTGCAAAATGAAATCTTGCTCTTAGTCCTAGATGAAACCTTTTCATAGGCAGAGTCACAAGCCCTGGGAAAAGCTTGTACTTCTGCTTCTCATAACAGGGCAGTCAGAGGAGTACAAATTTAAGAGCTGAGCATCCTAGTTACCTCCCTTTCAGAGCAGCTGTGACAAGCACAGCGCAGACCAAAGAGGACGCTCTCAATCAAGACCAAGTTACAGATAAAATCACCAGCCTGTAGTAAGCAAGTTACTCTCATTGCAAACCAGTTACTGTGGGCTTGATGTTCCTTTGTCATCCTGCGGGCAGAAGAGAGAAAGAGTGGAAAGGAGAGCAGCATGAAAATTAGCATGATGCTACCAAGTGAAAAAAACCTGCATTTAAAGCCAACCATTAAGAGAAAAAATAAATTACTATTTTGACCATAAGTAAAAAATAGTTGGATTATAAATTCAGGGATAATGGATACACAAAGAGGTAATCAGACTATCGAGGAGAAGTGGCAATAGCAAAGGAAGGATGTGGTCTGTGGTTCTGTCATGGTTTAGCCCCAGCCAGAACCAAGCCCCACACAGCTGCTCGCTCACTCTTCCAACAGCAGGACTGGGGAGAGAATCGGAAGAGTAGAAATGAGAAAACTTGTGGGTTGAGATAAAGAATTTTAATAGGTAAAGCAGAAACTGTGCACACAAGCAAAGCACACTAAGGAATTCATTCACCAGTTCCCACGGGCAGGCAGGTGTTCAGCCATTCCCAGGACATCAGGGCCCCATCACATGTACAGCGACTTGGAAGACAAACACCGTCACTCCAAGTGTCCCTCTCTTCCTTCTTCTTCCCCTCACCCCCTCCATATACTGAGCATGGTGCCATATGATCTGGAATATCCCTTGGATCAGTTGAGATCAGCTGTCCCTGCTGTCCCTCCTCCCAACTTCCCATGCACCACCAGCCCCCTTGCCAGCATCTCTCACCATGAGAAGCAGAGAAGGCTGTGCATGAGAAGCAGAAAAGGCTGTGTAAGCACTGCTCAGCAACAACAAAAACATTTCTATCTTGTCACCACTGTTTCCAGCACAAGTCTAAAATACAACCCCATAGGAGCCACTGTGAAGGAAATTACCACAGAAAAAACTAGCACAGGTTCTCATGGCAATCTTTCCTGGTTGACAAAAAAGGGGGTGGAGTCATGGGTGGGACTGTTTTTGTACGAGGCTGTACCGTTGTGGGGACAGGGGTTCCACAATGACACATTCCCCCAGGAAGCCTTTACAAAAACCCACGCTGCATAAACCTTGTGGGAGAGCGTGTTAAGGCAGCTCTGCGCAGAGCAGGCGTGCTCTGCCTTGGTTTTTCTTAACAGACCCCTTGCAGGCTAGGACTTACTCTCATCCTGTGAGAACTGAGCCTGCCCTCTCTGGGAAGCAAGCTAGGAAGTTCTGAGATATTGAAATTAATTTTCAGCGAACCAAATTGACTGCAGGTGCACCTAAAGCTTAGTATTTTTTCCTGATGTGCCAATGTTGGCAATAGACAACAAAATGGTTTTTTATTAATGTGACACAACTGTTAGAAAAAGAATTCTGACAGGTATCTCTCAGAGACCCTATATAAAATGTGTTAGGGTTTTCTCTCTTAAATAAGCCTCTAGTGTCTGCTGACTGACTCATGACTGTGAGAATAAAGGTTGTTGCTACTCCTTCTCCACACTGTCTCACTGCAGTTCTTCCTAATGGATATCAAGGGTTTTCTGAGACCAGTCAACTGATTCTTCTGGGTTCTCCTTGTGTGGACTGTTGAACCTATAAGAAAATTGAATGGGAACCTGAAAGACTATTCAAGACAGCTGGCCTGCCATGGAAAGGAAAAGAAAGGGATTTGTTTTAGTTCAGTGTCAACCACCTCAGACAGAGATGATCTTTGGGATTCCAAATGCAGTAAGGATTGCTTAAGCTTCTGCTTATAGTAAGTCAGCTGCAGTGCATCCCTTTTCTTAGTTTATGATACATCACTTTGTCACGGTGAATATTGCTGATATGGTTTTCGGCGGTGGCACTAAACTTACAGTAATAGGTAAGAAATTTTTGTTTTCTCTCTTAATTCATTTCGGATGCCATATCTTCTCTTTAGAGAACTTCATCATTATCCTCCCTTTCATTATTAAATTGGTGCTCTCCTGATGTGCAAGCAGCCCAGTCTACTTCGGAGAATAGACTAAGTCTAGTACTCTAGGTAGGGACAGACATTTCTTTTTGGGAAACTGAATTAATGCATTTTCAGTAAATAAAAAGCTGTCCATAGAAAGAATTAGGATAAGGAATGGGTTAAATAATGTGTGCACAACATAAAAAAGTTGTCTTAATTACTCAATATATGCAAAAATCCTTATTCCCCAAAATTATAACTCTAGTTCTGCTGGGGCTGCAGATGATTAAGGACAAGCCAATGAAAATCGTCAATCTGGAAAGAACTGACTTACACTCTGAAGAGGTCTAGAAAACCAAATCAAGACTATACAAGCTTAAGTTACTTTGGATCTTCTCAGGGTAAATTAAAGCATGTGTTATGTCAGATAACTGGGAAAAACAAGTGTCCTAGCATTTTTGGCTGATGAAACCAAAGACACAAACAAATACTCAACTTAATAATAAGCAATACTAAAAGCTCTCTGCAACTGTTTAAGTCCTTGCTGTAATATAAAGTAACTCTTCACAGCACAGCAAGTTTCTTTCCACTAAACAGACTCATCAGGATGGTGATAAAAAGATCACTAAGGATAATGGTCTTACTATTTCAGAATAGGTTCTAAACAGCCACTGAAAACCACGGGAAAAGAACATATGATTCATTTCAAATAGAAGGAGCTGTCAAGGCGTGTTTCTTTCTGGGCCACATTTATGGATTTGGACTCTTCAAATCTGGGGGAAAATAAGGCTGCTTCTAAGACTCCAATAAATGATGGTGATCTCTTTTCCTTATGTTGCTCCTGAAGTCAGAAGAAGTGATGCCTCAGACCTTTGTACTACATTGTGCCACTACAGAATAAATTGATTACAAGTGGTAAAATTCATTATATAGGAAAAAATTCAGCGATCAGCACATTTTTTGAAACCCAGTGTTTATCTGAGGTGCGTGACCTGATGAAAATGAATACATTGATCCCTCACTGACCACAGTCAACTATGCAGCTAACTTGAATAATCATCACCAAGAGAACACAGAGAGTAGAGACTTCCTTTCAGGGAAGGAGAAAGGGAGGCATGTTCAGGAACTGCTACAATGGAGAGAATGGACCAGGATATTGTGCTATATATTACAAATTATTTTGCAAGTAAAAATAAATAGGCATTTACTTTACAAGTGAAGAATATTCACAGTGTTGAAAAAAACCCAAAAAGAAATGTGGCTGTTTAGTTGAGAATAAGTGAATGATTCTGTCTGCATATAGGAAATATTTTCTAATATTCTAATATTACACCTAGATAAATAGATAAATATCCTCTGAAGAAATTATGAAAGCTGCAACAACTGATTCACCTAAGCCTTAAGCAAAAGGGCTCTGGATGGGGTATTTCTGGTGTTGATCTCAGCTGTTTAAACACACAGATATGGTGGTGTTCCCTCACAGACCTGTTTTTTTAGGGGACTTGAGATTAAAGTACTTTTTGTTTCTTCTTTTGCTGAAGGGAAGTTATGAGGGGAGGGTTAGTTCACAGGCTTGCCTCAAAGAACTGAGAGTAAAGGAGGGGTTTTCCTGCAGCTGCAAAACAGTGTGTATAACAACAAACTGTACTTTGGCAGTGGGACAAAACTTACAGTCATAGGTAAGTCACAGGTCAGATCTCCATGATCTTTTAGGGGACCTGAGATTGATGTACTTTGTGTTTCTTCTTTTGCTGGTACCGCATGAGGGGAGGGTTAGTTCACAGGCTTGGCTCAGAGAACTGAGAGTAGAGGAGAGGTTTTTCTGCAGTGGCAAAACGGTGTGAATAATGAGCGATTGTCCTTTGGCAGTGGGACAAAACTTACAGTCATAGGTAAGTCACAGGTCAGATCTCTGTGATATATGTGGTACTGGTTTAGGGGACAAGAACATTCTCAATCAAAAGCTTAATAATGATAGTTTTTCATACAGCCATGAGAACAGGATTAATGCTTTATTGGTTGCTTATTAAAATGACATGTGCTGTTATGGAAGTGTAGGATTTGCAGGCACAAATTTTGAGATCCTTGTGTCTGCAGCCTTTGTCTTTCATTCCTGGGAATTTCACGAAGGGAGAAAGGAATAAATAATTTTGTTTCCTCCCACTCTCCAAGAAAACATTATAGAGGTTGGGAATGAAAAATGCTTCTCTGGTCTGCAGGTTTTTGCAGTTCATCTGTGTAATGATCCAAAGCAGCAATTCAAAGGTAGAGTCTGCATTCTCCTGTGTGCTGAATCAGGGAAAGAAAGAGTAATCCTGCTGGCACTTCGCTTGCCTCCCCATAGATGCTTGGCATGAGGTCTAATGTTGCTTTGGGACATTGGCTTCTGCTCACAGTCCTTCCCACAACTTCTAGTGGTCAGAAAGGACGGTTTTCTTTTTCTCTCAGCATATTTTTCTCCTCTATTCTTTCTCCCTTTCCCCATTTGCTTTCTCTGCTTTCTCCCATCACAGCAAAGGATTTAACATCACCTATATTGATATTGATATAGGCATTATGGAATCACAGGGCGAAGTAACCTTTTCCATTTGCTACTTCCCTATCTGATGGCAAACTGTAGAAACGTACACTGGTACCTGCTCCTTTAAACAGTACCCTTTTAGGGAACGGTGTGGCTGGCAGGAAGAGCATAATGACACCGCGAGTTGTAGCCTGACTTTGTACAGCTGTGTCAGTGGGCAGCTTACCTTTGGAGCCGGCACTGTGCTCAGAGTTATAGGTAAGGAGCTGTGATTAACCCAGTCCTCAACCTGGAGGACACTCGGAAATTTCCCTTGCATTAATGATATGCAGCATATAAACAGATGATTTTAAAATGAGAGCAGGAGTGAAAGATAACAAGAAATTATGAAACTGACCTTGCCATGATGGGAACGGAGGAACTGTGGTACTTTTCCTCTGAAGTGGGTGAAGACCGTGCGACAGGGAATGCATGAGTTTATGCATGGAAGTGATAAAGCTTTGTGTAAGTTTCTGCCATGAGCAGTGTGAAAGATCAGAACACAATGGGCTGCTGATAAGGCTTCTTTTTCCCCAGTTCTTGCTTTTACTAGTCTCCTTATTCCTTTTCAAGCATGCCTGTTTTCTGGTTTTCTTTGTCTTTCCAGTAGTTTTATCATTCTTTCTGTCTCCCCTTTTCCCCTATCTTTCTCTTTCTTTGGGTGTTGGTTTTTTTTTTTGGTTTTTAGTCTGTTAAACCTCTAATTTTTCTTTTGTGTCCTCCTATCTGTTTCCATCTCTTCACTCATTAGCCGTTTAGGCAATGAGCCGAAGAATTTGTCAGAGATACTTTTAGGATAGGAATAAAAAAATCATAGCACCAGCTGCTTGAAGGGAGAAGTAGAAGTGATCAACCTCTCTTCGTATCCACTGAAAGGAAAGCAGAGCAGTGCTACACCTTCTAGGGAGTTATCTCAGTTAACATCTAGGTCATCTAAAGTGTGTGTACAAGCTCACACATTTCCACAGAAGCACCCCAGGGGTCTTTGTAGAGTAAGCGCTGGTGGTCACGATTAAGGTTAACATTTGAATGCAAACACTAGAGAGAAGGGGTCAAGATCTATGCAAGATATATATTTTTGCTAATTCTGCTAACTCTCTTCCTCTACAAAGGAGAGAGTGATCAGGAAAAACATCTACAATTTATAGTGCCTTCATACAAAAAACCCCAGTAATAATTTTCTCTTTGACTCCCTAGTTTTCTCTGCATTTCTTTTTCTACAAGCACTCTATACACCTCTTGGGTTTCTCATGCTAGAAGAGTAAAAAAGGCACTCTATTATAGTATATTAAAAAAAAGTGGTTTTTAGGGTCACTGCCTAGCTTCTGAGTAACTTCTCATTGCTGCCTGGTATATCCTTTTGACTGAGATCTGTTCTCATTAGTCTTACACGTAGGTATTAAACACTTTAGGACAGGGGACAACTTTTGATTTGTGAATATAGTGTATAGAATCTTGTATCATTTTGAGATGTGTGGCCTCGATGAGGGCTTCTCATACCTAGCATAAGCTAAGTAATAAATTACATAAAGAGATGTTGAATAGTCTTTAAAAAGGATGGCAAGTTACAACCCAAAGTAAAATTTGTCCCTGGCAGATTCATATTACCTACCTCAAGTATTCTTCACTTCAGACAGTGAGAAAGATTAACTCCTTCCTTCCTTCCAAGTCATGTCTTAGATGGGGGGTCCTAGTAGGGTATCACATGACAGTATAATTCTGAACACTGCAAGGACCATCATGTCTTAACTACATCCCCAGGAATGTAACTCAGTCTATTGAAGATGCATGTGCCTTATATGAGACTCCCTCCTCTATTAATACAATATGACAAATACAGGCCTTACAGCATTACTGGGGACTTTTCTGCCCACCTGTTTGCTCAGCTTCTTTCCAGCTTTCCTGTTCTTCTGACAGAGGCAATACTAGAAATTCATATACTCATGCATTTCTGTGGCAGACCTTTTATATTTCTGTGTATAATAAGTGAAAACAAATGTATCCAGTTTCCTGATGTCTAATATCCAATAGATATTACTTGTTTAAGAGATAGTTGTTAAAAGTCCGGGTGTATCAGGATTAACACAGCACAAACCCACTACAATTTTAAGGGGTTTCTGATTGTACAGTGATGGAGGCTCTGGGCCATATTGCTTTCTGTTTCAGGGAAGGATGATGAAATCATACCTCCAGCTGTGGCCATCTTTTCCCCATCAAAGCAGGAGATCCAGCAGAAGAACAAGGCCACGCTGGTGTGCCTGGCCTCTGGTTTCTACCCTGACCACCTGACTCTGGTCTGGATGGTAAATGATGTGAAAAGGACTGAAGGGGTGGGGACAGACGAGTCCTCCACACAGAATGGGAGCACCTACTCACTGACCAGCCGACTGAGGATCCCAGCCCAGGAATGGTTCAACCCTTTTAATCGCTTTGAGTGTGTGGCCACTTTTTTTCAGAATGGAACAACGCAATCAATAAACAAATTTATCTATGGTGATGCTGGTGAGTAAAAAATGTGTATCACCATGCTGTACAATCTAGACATCACAAATCAAAAAAGTGTTACGATATGAAACACATCTATATATAACTTCCATACAGGGTGTTGTTATGACACAAATACATCTCTAAATATGTAGGTATTAGCATATACCTCTTCATATTCCTGGGCCTCTGTATCTACACTACCATTATACAGCTACAGCTTCTTCAGGCTTTCCACTGAGAAATCTCTGTAGTATAGTAAGATGTATACTATAATAAAATACATAGCATAGTAAAATGAATTAGGCAGTATTTTGTAAACTGAAACTTCTAAAATCTGTATTCTGTTTGCTTTGAAGAGAAACATGACTTTCAGCTCATTTTTGTCTTTCAGGTTGTGCGCTCACAGAAGGTACGTGTGTCTTCTCACATAAAGAGAATTTTGCCTCTTCTCTCAGGCAAATATCTGTATGTATTTTAATTCCAGCTTTACTGACACTAAGTACAATGTGTGGGAGACATCTACTGTATGAATAGCTTCTACTTTCTCATCTAAGTGTTACATTGTATGTTACATTAAAAAAAAAAAGGGAAGAAAAGTCTTTGGGAGGGTTGTTTGTGCATACTGTATGTAGCTGCGGTTTTGGGTTTTAGCTCTTCCTTATGATTCAATTTTGAAAAAACAGAAGAAATCGTGGAACCTTCCTGTAGAGTATAATTTACTCTTTGTCATCTCCTCCAGTCCTAGACACTGACTTCTGTTGGGAAGATTATTGCTCAGCCATGAAAGAAATGATTCATACATATCCAACTAATTTAGACATCAAGATTCAGAATCTGAAATTCTGAATAATTCTTAGTATCAAACTCAGAATACTTCTCATCACAAGTCACATCCCTCTCCAAAACTGGAGTCACATATGGAGGATATCCATATCACAAATTATATTTATTTCCTCTCTGTATACATATTTACACACTCCTGTTTTTCACCAACTTCTTTAATGCTTCAGGGATCTCAAGACTGAACCAAGATTGAGCTGGTATCTCAATACTACTGTAACTCCTTAAGAGTGAAAAATCTACAAGAATAAAAGTTCTAGATACTGTGTTATTCTGGGCTGTGTAAAACTTTCCTGATACATCAGTAGCACTCATAAGGCCACTGACAATAATGAGAGAAAATAAAAAATTTGTGTCTTGTGATTCAGCTTATTTTGCATTCCTGAGAGGGGATTCAGATGAACAGCCTAGTTTTTCAGTAGGTATGGCAACAGAGTACTTTCCAAGCATAAAGCCAATCTCTGTTTTCCTAGACATGCTCTCACTTTTAGTTCGTTGAACCACTATATTCTGTCCCGTCTCCTGCTTTCTGGTGTCAACAGAGCCAATCCTTTGGCTCTAGTTCCCTTATGTCGCTGAGCTAAACATTTCAAGGGTTCATATTTGATTAAAGCCCCATTAGATCCAGCATCTCGTGATGACAATAATTCAACACACAAATGATGTTTGACTTGCAGAGTCGTACTTGAGGTATGGAAATTCTCTGAAGCTCACGTACCTCATCCTCTGTGGCAAAGCCCTGGTCTATGCAGTTTTGGTGAGCGGTCTGGTGTGGACAGCCAAGGTAAGTTAGTGTGCCCCTTGAAGGCTGAGCTTACTCACTAGCCAAGGATCAGTGGATGCAGGCTGCATCTGTTCTCAGATGTGTGGTTGTTCTGCATGTGCTCTGCCAGGCTTTGTGCAGTCTGGCTTGAAAACCCACAAGTGATGGGTTTTCTATTACTGTTTTTCCAGAACTCAAATAAAATCAATGCTATCTAGCAGAGAAATTCCTTCTTAATATACTCTTTAAACACATGAAAAGGATGAGAATTAATGACAAATTCTCCAGAAAGTAAATTAGGGAAATATCATATATCATGCTTTTTTCTAACCACTGAAAAGGGATTTATGCCTTCAGTGAAAATAATAAGCAGGTTTTTTGAGGTGATACAGGGGATAAATCTGATCAAACATTTACAACAATTTACAAAGAATGGTGGGATAAATCTGAACAAACGGGAGAAGCTGAACTAACTGCCGAGAAGTTACTTGGCAGTTAGTTACTTTATTAGTAAGCTTTTCATACGGCTGAAAGATACACCCAGTGAGAGCAGTGGAAGCCTCAGCACTTGTCCCTATAAAAGCAGAAGAGGGAGATGGATTTGAAAAGCGATGTGGTAGAGTTGAGGGCAACCATGAACACAATCTCCCTTATGGTTTTGGGCCTTTTCCAAGGATATACTACAGAGAGTAGATTTGTCCTTTGGTGTATCACAATCACAGAATCACAGAATGGTTTAGTTCAGAAAGAACCTTGAAAGATCATCTAGTTCCACCCTGTCCCTGCCATGGGCAGGGACATCTTTCACTCGACCAGATTGCTCAAAGCCCCATCCAATCTGGCCTTGAATAATTCTAGGGATGGGCCATAAACAGGTTCTCTGGGAAACTTGTTTCACAGTCTCACCACTCTCCCTGTAACAAATCTCTTCCTTTAATCTGAAGCTATCCTTTATCAGTTTAAAACCAGTGCCCTTTGTCCTTTCACTGCAGGCCTTGGTAAAACGTCTCTATTTTTCTTAAAAGCCCCTTTGTGTATTGAAAGGCCTCAGGAAGATGTCCCCAGAGGCTTCTCTTCTCCACTCTTAAGAGGAGTTGTTCTCTCAGCCTGTCTTCATACCAGCCCTCTGACTATTTTTTTGGCCCTCCTCTGGACCTGTTTTAACCAGGCCATGTGTTTCCTGTACTGGGGCCTCCAGAGCTGAACACATAGCTCCAGATGGGGCTGGTGGGGTTCACATGGGCCCACTCTTTAAGTCCATCCAGGTCCCTTTGGGTGACATCCCTTCCCTCAAGCATATCAACAGCCACTCAGTTTCGTGTCATCTGCCAACTTGCTGAGGCAACACCCCATCCCAGTATCAGTGACACTGGTGATGGTATTAAAGGGTACTGGTTCCCGTGCAGAGCCTTGAGGGAAACCATTTGTTACTGGTTACCACCTGGGCTTTGAACCACTGATGGTAACTCTTTGGACAAGGTCATCCTGCCAATTCCTGTATTTGTTTCTTTTGCTTGGTGGTGGTTGTTGTTGTTGTCATTATTTTTTTTAATTACTCCATTTTGTTTTCAATTAGGCTGGTGGCAAGTTATGTAGAGAATAAATGAAGAGCCCTCTTCATCACACCAGCAGGAGCACAGCAACTTCACTACCTTTCCACAGCAAAGTATCTGCACTTCTAAGAACTTCTGAATATTATTTTTGTGATTCTCTGTCCCCCTGCTGTTCTTTACTTTGTTGTAATCACTGCAGGGTTTTCCCTGTACTTCCATATCTTATTGTGTCATATTGTATTGTATCACATCTTTAAAACTAGCACGTTCTTAATGCTCAGAGGCTAAGGACTCAGCTCCTTGGTTTAATAATAAAGTTTTAGCCTCTTTTCCCTTGAAAAAGCTTGAGTTATTGGTTTTTAATTTTGTCTTTTGTAGCAATAATGTCTTACCACACACCTTTCAGTGATGAATAGTGTCATAAGGAGTTCACATTAAAAATCATTCACTGACAATCCTTATAGGAAAAACTTACCTGTTATGGGAACTCTAGAAGACTACCCAGTACCAACAACTGGAGCAGGGCTGCAGGCTTTAGAGGTTTGCACACTCCAAGTGCGGATTTCTACCCTAAATAGGTGCATAATTCAAAGGTTGTAGTGAAGGAAAGAGAACTCCAGCCAGGTGAGAAGTGACACCCTCTCAGGAGGGCTTGGGAGCTGCTTTTCGTCTCACTGTGTGCTTTCTTGAGATCAGCTTGGTCATGGCACCAGACTCATTGTGGTAGTGAAGAAAAATTTGGTGAATGGATTAAAAGTTACCTGACAGTTAATGTGTTTGCTTCAAAGGATCTGACGACAGATTTGAGAGGAATCTGGCATATCTCTTTTAATGTCATTAAAAGAATAAAAGCTATATCTTAGTGCTGGAGAACACATGGGTATGATCCTGTAAAATGGAGTTCTTTTTCCTGCTCTATGCTTGTCACTCCTTTAATCTCCTCAAAACACTTCATAACAGGAGAAAATATCATATTTAACAAAGAGATTTATTTGGTGTTCTGATCACAGAAATTACTTATGTAGTCTCATGGCTGTTTCAAACAAAAAAGAGAACTGTTTCCTGAAAAATACTTTTTATAAAAGTGCCTTTACGGGTCTTACATTAACAAGACATGAACAACCTGGTCTAGTGAAAGGTGTCCCTTTCCTCTTTGGAGAAGAAACAAAAGAAACAGTTCTCAGCAAGTGGGAATCATGATCAGGCTGTGCAAGGGGCACATTTCACGAAGTGTGACAAAGATAAACAAAGAGAGAAGTCTTTGGATTCAGATGATGGGTTCTTTTCCCAAGATGCCTCATTATTCATGCTATATGAAGTTAGAATAGGCTAGAGCACAGCAGAATTGAATATTAAAAAATAATTCCAGCTCAGTCTGAAACACATTAAGATGAATATAATTTATTAGGACATTCAGTGAAAATGGTGCGTTTGTCAAGCCCGTCAGAAAAGCCCAGATCAATCTTGTCCTCACATACAGGCTTTCAGAGTGGTCCTGGCAGAACTTGGTCAAAGTGAATGTAGGACAAACTTGGGCATAGGTGTTTTGGAGCAGACAAGATACATTTTGGAGGAGTAACACAACTAAGTGGTTCTATGTAAGAAAAAGATTTGGCAAATAACAGACTTCCTTTAAGATTCTGGAATAAAAAGAATGTTCCTACACTGAATTCAGATCTGTCAGTCCCCGGAAATTGAGACCAAGCACAGGAATCCAGTCCTGTTCTTTTCCAAGCTTACTACAAGCCATGTAATTCTTATTCTCACACTCTCTATCATACAAGTGATCATGCAAACAGAGCACTTTAAAAGAGGGGCAGATACATATCTGGATTCAAATTGTCTCTCTCTCGCTCTCTCTTTTTTTTCTTTCTTTTCTTCCTTTTTTTTTTTTTTTTTTAATTGAAGGAAAGTTAAGCCCTTCGTGTTTTCCTCCCTTGACAGTGAGTTTGTTCATCTATGTATGCACCTGTGTATGCAAAGAGAGACATGACTTGTGTGTGTGTGTCTCAACGTGTCCTGTGGTGGCTTTTGCTGGCAGACAGAGCCATGCAAGCCTGCACGCGTGGGTGCAGGACTGTGTATGTGTTGATGTGCAAGCGTTGTTCACGTTCTTGTTGAACGCACACGCATGGGTGTGAAAATCCAAACTCCACCTGCTCTCGTGAAATCTTCCATGAGACTCAGCAGAGCCACCCGAATCATAAAGATGTACATTGATAAGTACAAGCAAGCAGTTAGAGCACTCTGCCAAGCCACTGATTACACATTCTAGCTAGCTTCTTAAATATACTGCAGATTGGTATCAGTTATATTGCCATGAGGAAGACTCCAAACACAGTTTCATTTGATGACCCCAACTTCTCATTCTTCAGACCAGTTGCTAATCTCCCCTACTTTTCAGAAAATTATCAGAGAAACACTACAGCTGGAAAGTTTGTGCCCATCAATCTCATTTTCAAGAGTGTTTTGTACAGAGGATGTTTGTGAGTGAGCTGATGTTTAGGTCCAAGGAGAGAAGCAGAGTTTTACTCTGTACACATTTTTTATCACTCATTCTAACCGTACTGGAGACCACTTTGGATAAAGTGGTGTCTTCAAATTGGTATTTATGTAAGTCCACTGCTCTACAATCTTAGTGTCGCTTATAATCTTCAAGAGAAACAGCTAGTGACAATGAAGGGGAGGGTTTTAGACAAAAATAGGGAAAGAATTCCAGGGAGATACTGGACAAGACAATGAATGAATTATTATCAAATTGTGTGAACTTTTTAAATAAAAGAGTAAAAAAGAAAATTAGCAAGAATAAGAAAACAAGAAAATAAAGACACAACTTAGACATGAGGAAAAAAGAATGCAGTTGAGAGATAGGGAGGAGAATCTAATCTGTGGAGGAGCAAAGGCAGCCAGAGTCTGTTTCTTTAAAGCTGTGTTTGTGGTCACCTTTTCTGTGCACCATAAACTGTAAAACCATGGGATTACTAAACCTGGAGAGTGTTTCTGGAGATCTTTCATTCAATTTGCATCTCATTATTACCTCACACCACAAGTTAAACAACTGGTAATAATTCAGTGGTAACTCACACAAGAATAAATGAAGAACAGACTCATACATTTTATGTATAAATGTTTCCTAAATAGATGTAGGAATAATGCAGGCCAAGGTAGAGGATCACTTGTGGAGCTCTGGAAGCAGAAGATTTGAGAATGGAATAGCAAGGCAGAAGGAGTAGGAGGCACAGAGTGGAGATCTTGAAGGAAGTTTCTATCTAGCATAGAGTCAACAGCAGGGGAAAATGTCTCTGAAGACCTCGACAGAAAATGGCACCTCAGAATGAGGGCAGGTGATGTACCAAAATGTGCTTGAAAATATCTGCTTAAGGGAACAGCAGTTGAGTTTTAGCTAAACAGGATGCGGTCTGACATTCACTCAAAAAAAATGTTTTGATAACACATCAGCCTCTCTTACCACAACACCACCCCAGCTTCTCAGAACGAGGCACAGGATGTGGCTTTCTGTTCACCATTTTACAGTTGGACAGAAAAAGTGACACATAAGGGGCCTCATGAAAGCTGTTGGGTTTTTTGCTTCTAGTTATCACACAATCTTCTTGTTACTCAAGTCTGCAGATGGGTCCTGCATGTGCAGCTGCTGTTTCTGTTGTGCAACATACAAAAAAATGAAAGATTTGTGGGTTTGGGGGACTTGCTGACCTGCTTTTACAAATTAAAAAAAACTTATGCTTTTTCTTGGCATCTCAAATTAGCAAAGCAAGATAATAAAAATCATAGACTTGTCGAAAAATTGTGATGGGAGGGGACTTCTGGAGGTCTCTCAATCCAAATTTCCCTTCAAGCCAGGGCTAACTCCAGTGCTAGATCATGTTGCTTAGAGCTTTGTCCAGGTGATTTCTGAATATTTTCAAGGACAGAGATTTGACAAGATCTCTGAGAAGCCTGTTCCAGTGCCGAAGCATCATCAAGAGAAAGTATTTTTCATTATATCTAATCAGAATTTATCTTGCTGCAAATTGTTCCCACTTGCTTTCATTGTGCCCCCTAAGACTATAACTCTGATTAGGCAGTTGGAGTCATGCAATTAGTCATCTTTTAGCCTTCTTCTCTCCATGATGAACAAAATCAATTTCCTCAACCTCTCTTCCTATATTTCTGCTCCAGTCCCCAGATCATCTTGATGACTGACCCTCTGCTGGACTCTACAGTTTTTATATCTCTGCTGTACTGGGGCTGGGGCAGGGCAGGGATGTGTATGGACTATAGAGGTGGTGTTTCAAATATAGCTTCAAAAGGGTTTCAACATTATAACTGCACTCCTGCTATTGCAACCAAAAATGCAACTAGCCTTGATTGGTGAAAGGGCTTGCTGCTTATTTATGTTCAACTGCTTTTCTGCAAAGTTGCTCTCTAGCCAGTCAACTCTTATTTAAAGACTTGGATAAAGGTTCTTTCACCTTTCCTCCAGGGATGTGCCTGTAATCCAGTAATTCCCTTCTCAGTGAGGAAACACTGCACAATAATCACAAATTGAAATTTTCCTTTGAAGATCAGTATGGTTATCCTGCTTGTGTGGTAATTCTCCTTTGCCCTACAACATTTACAATATAATCTGACATAATTCAGACTGGGATAAGAATAATCTCACAATGTGGATGCTGTGTCTAATTATGGAATGTTCCCATTCCACATCCTTAATTTAAACCTTTCCAAAACTAGAAACACATTATTATTCTTCTTTATTTCAGAACTAGCAAATCATGCGGATGACTTTTATACATCACAAGAACCTTGGTTAGTGCTTTTTTGACTTAGAACAATTTAAGATAATTTGTTATATTATCATCACAAAAAGCTTACACCAAAGAGTAACTCAGGCTGCTATGACTAATCCCACTGCATCAATGACACTCTCTGGGAGAATGGTGGGGATGGAAAGACACTGCTAAAGTCTTTTTGTGTGAGACACAAGACTCTTCATGCCAAACCTCAAATATCCCATCAGGGAGAGGTTATATAGTACATAAATTTATATTCACATCCTGCTTTTTCACCCCTCTATATTTTTGTCTTCAGAATGTGGATGCTCTCTGAAGCAGTGCTCATATCAGGACCTAGCTCACAGTCAGAAAGATCTACAAGACCTCAAGAAATATCACAAAGTTGCCTTGGAGAAAAAAAGGCCTCAGAACCCAGCCACAGAAAGAAGGAATAAACCAGCTTAATATTGACAGTTGCTGTTTATAGAGTTGTGAGAGAGGCATATAACGAGATAGATGTGACACACATAGTGGCATGGGCTTCACTGTGCAGTCAGAACTCAATACACAGAACAACTTCTGAACAAATGAAAATCTACATCTTAATTTTTCTTGAATGTGAATTCATTCGGGGTTGTACACTATATTGACTACCTCTCTTTCCACTTTATGTCCTCCATAAACATATAACTTATCAGGATTTTGTCTATGTACTTGCAGGTCGTGATAATGGCTCCTCTTTTGTCATTTTAATCCAATCTTGTTGCATATTAGTTCTGTTTAGATTCTATTCTTGCTCTCTCTATCTTTTATTCAGGCTCCTTCTCATCACTGTTGGCAACGGTAATTCTACAGTTTCTTTGTGATTAGGGTAACCTTTCCAAGCACAGTGAAAATCATTGTGGTTCAGGAAGGAATGAGAGTGCACACAGAAGTCACTGTCTCTAAAGTATTTCAGACTTGTATATGTCAAGTAACTGTTCTGTATCAGGTAAGAAAATGGTTTAGGGGACCATAACTTGTGGCTGTGTAGAGTGCAGTTTCCATTTCCTTTATTTTATGTCTGCATTTGGTTAACCATCTTTATTGATTGTCCTGATGAGATGAAGGAACAATGGCTGATCAGGAAAGAGGAGTTCAGCAAATAACCTGCACTTCACATACCTATTTTGCCTAGGTCTTATTTCTACCTATTCTTGTTCCAACTTCGTGGTAACATCTGGTTTGTGAGCAGGTTATTGCCTACACACCCTTTTCCTGTGCTGAGAGCGGCTCCCTTCGGAGGGAAGGTGCTGAAAGGAGAGAGGTTTATGTAAAGAAAGCAAGTGACTTTGAAGTGTTGTGTCCAAACTACTGGCACAGAAATAGACAGCTGAGTGGTTCAAATTCACAGACAAAATATCCAAATAGAAATCTTCAAGGCTTGGCCGGTTAGCTTGGAATCCAGTGGGAATGTCACCCTCTTGTTTTTGATTGGTACCAATGGAATAATAGATCAATTGCAGCCCCTTCCCTGGCTGCTGCATATACCAGTACATAGAATTGTGATCATTATTTTGACTGCATTTCAGAGTAGCTTTCTCATCTTCTCTCAGCACAAGACTTGAGGTTTGGGTGATTTCGGCTCCTGTAAGACAAAACAAAATGAAAACACAGTAAAACAAATAAGCTACATTCTCTCAGCAGCAGAGCAGGTATTATGGCTCCACTGATTCCTTACTTGTTCTGAAGAAGTACATGGCCACACACAGAGCTGTCCACATCCTCATTTCTGCCTCCATAGTCACGGAACCTACCCCTATATGGGACTTATATAGGTCTGTTTCACCTGCTTCCCTTAAACCAATAGCAGAGCTCTCCGTTACAGCTACATCTGTGCTGAAAAACAAGCTCCTTCCTGCAAGAAATTTCAAGCAAACACTTTATTTGAAGCGCAAATGTTGAAAACACACAGAAAGTTTCAAACTGACTCAGCTGGAAGCTTTTCTTATTCTACCAGACAGGATGTTATCACATATGGCAATCATGTTTTTATTTACCCTTGCATGTCTTATTTTACCTTTTGATATTTTGTTTTCAGAATAAAGCAGAAGATGTTTAGTGCAACCAAATAAAGTGGTTTTATTTTGTATTGGTAACTGCTGGATTTTTTCTTTCTGGAAAAATACAATACCTATGCTCAGACCTTAATTATTTTTCTTGCTTCTCCACCCGTTACATGAAGCATGCGTGATATTATTTTGTGAAGAGCTTTATACGGGAGCCTGTTGCAGCCTTAGCACACAGTAAAAATGAAGGAAAACTGTGTTATTCCTGAAGGAAATATCTAACAACTTCTTGTCCAGCAGTACCTGTACTAACTATAAGTGCATCTTGCAGGATCCAGAGTGATACGTGTGATTCTGATACAATCTTTTAACCTGTGTTAAGAAGACTGATCGCTGTCCCACCGCGGTATTTTGGGGCCACAGTGGAAACCATCACAATATTCATATTTACCATCTATAGCTTTGAAATGCGGCCCCAGAGACTATCAAGCAACCCAAGATCTGTGCTACTGAAAATATTCTTTCTTATTTAAATGAAAGGATACCATCTGGTGGAATGAGGGGGTGTTTGCAGTGATCCTTACAGGCTTATTTTTCATAGTTCTCTATTTTTGCATTGGCAGATATTCATGGAAAAGGGACTGGAACTAATGTACCAGGGATACATCTGTCTGTCATTAAACTGGAGACTGTGAAATGCTAGACTGAAAGTGTTCACTCAGAAATGCACAGGTTCTTTATGTGGGCAAGAAAACTCTCAGGGCTGATACTGAGAATGGGATTTCACAAAGCCAACATAATGTAGATGAGGAGGGGAAATAGAGCTTGAAAGAGCTGATGAATTTCCTAACTAGATATGCTGTAAAAGTTGCCCTAAGATCCAGGTAAACAGACTGGAAAGAGAAACCTCTTTTCACACAGAATGCAAGAGTTTTCCTCTGGGTTTAGGTGTACAGGGGGCAGAGGAGGGGTCTACAGCAATATTAGAGTTTAACACTTTGAGAAAATATCTAGATTCAAATTCCCTGTTTTTGTTGTTGCAAGATAGGATCTGAATCCAGACAAACCAACTCTCTAGTGCACTGTGTTGTAGGGTATCACAAAGGGATTAATGACTAATGTTTTTCTACTGTATAAAAAGTACAAATTTATAGCCTAGACTTCACATGGAATAAATTCTATGTTCAATCAATAAATATTTAAGTACTCAATATGAAGTGAAAGAAATTCAAGAGGAAAATCTGACTGACAACATCCTGTTACACACCAGTGGTTAAGTCTAAGTGGTTAAGTGTGGGCACTTGGAGGGAAAGACCTCATCACCTAATCCTGGCAGTGAGTTTGTTGGGAGGTTGGTCTTCCTGATGAAGTTGTAAAAATAAAGGCGTCAAAATATCTTGCTGTTGCTGTGAGCATAACTTGGCCAATAACTTTTTCACCTCATCATCAGCTCAATGCTGTGATAGTCTTACTTTCTTCTCAGTGGGAATGAATGTCTGTGACATGGGCTTCAACTTCAACAAACATCGTGATTATCCTTTTTGACAGTGATTTTTAAATTTTTGTGTGATTCTGAAATTACAAGATATGGAAAAATGTTATTATTAGCAACATTAATAGAACAGCTCTGTTAAATACAAACACATCTTTCAGAAAAAAAATTACAATATTACACCTACAATAAAAAAAAATAGAAAAATCCTGCTTTTTTGTTTTGTTCTTATGGAAAAAAAATATTAGTTTGAATGCCTTACCTATTATCTTGTCAGAAAAAAAGCCAAGATGAAATGTAGAAACACACCCTTTTTTTTTTTCTAGATTTGTCAAATTTATTTAAAAATTAGTATTGTATTTGCCACCTTCCAGTCACAGGTATCAAGAACATTTTACATGAGAGAATGCACACTTCTGTCTCTAAGCCAGCTGTTTCATACTTGTGTTGTCATAGTATTTTCATTTGAAAAAGACATGAAAATGGCATGTAGTATCATTTGCATGTTCCATAATCTCTTCTCTGGTCAGTTCAATTACAGGTAACACTTCTGGTGAGGATGAGTTATGCAAAGAAGGATTTCAGTATGGGTTTCAGCATGGATTTCGTCTATTTCACAACAGCAAGAGATGTCGCAAAATGTTTTATCTCATCAATCAGAGGTCTCTTAGCTCTCTTAATTGACAGACTTTTGAATGTTACTCCTATTTAGGGCTGAGTGATAGGCTTCCTTTCAGGGCATCTCTGCCTCCTTGATGGTATCTCTTTGTTTCAGAACTCTGTGTGTTGCTGAGTGAGGGCCATGGAAGTTTCAGCACAGCACAGGACTGCTGCCATTACAGGTAACCCACTGGCAATGTAGCTTTGGTACTATTCCCTTCCTACTTAGGCCTAGAAAAATCCGGCCTGCTGACAGAAACTTGGTCTGTTCGGCTACTCACAGTCGAGAGTTAAGGAGACTGGGTTTTTTGCTGTTGCAGGACCTGCATATGCTTGGTCATACTGAAGGCTCCTGGCACAGTAATGCACCCCAAAGTTTTGGCTTTTTTCTGTTTTTCAGATAAAGTGGTTTTATGCTCAGTGTCAACTTGCACTTCTTTTTCTGCCTGCAGTAAAACACGCAGTCTCAACTCCCAGAACTGGTTGTTGGGATCAGTAAATGCAAGATTGTGTCTGTGCCCCTCCTGGTGGAGAATCAGAGAATCCACCTGAAAAAAGAAAGAGAAATAAGAGGGAAGGAGTAAAAAAACCCCAAAACAAACCCAAACAAAACCAGAGAGAGGAAAAGGTCTTCTCATGCATGGCAGATTATTTCTGCTCATGTATTAAGTGAATGTTATGAAAAAAGAAGAAGCAATGGCTCCCCAGGTATCTTTCTTTCCTTCAACATCACTGATATCAGATAATTTGCCTTCCTCCAGGCAGGTAAAAGCTACAGATCAGTTGAATCCCATACCATTTCAGACTTTCTATCTTCCCCTGCCATTCGTGCACTATAATTCCCATACAACACCCTTAAAGATTACTTCCATGCTCCCCTCTTCCCATCTTCTTACTTTTTCTCTTCCTCCATTGAAACTCATCACTTCTAAACAAGTTTTCCATGCCTGTACCAACTACCCGGTCCTTTTGCATCAAGGCCTGCCAAACGTCACTGTTGTGATCAGACTGTACGTTTGTTGGTATCCAGATAACAAAGCAACCTTTTAAAATTTCCATTACTACACCTTCAGATGACTCCTTTTTGTCATCCTGAAAATGTTTAAGAACACAGGAAACTCTCGGGCTTCCCCACCCACTCAACTGGTCTGATGAACTACACAACCTTGTCCTACAAATTCTGCCCTCTGATCTTTCAAACACACATACAGAATGAGAGACATTATACTTAAGCCTGCTTCAGTTTGGCAGTGAACACCAGAATAAAATGTGTTCTTATGTCCATCCTGGTTTAGTCTCCCATATACTTAGAAGCCGTGAATATCCTGTCCTCCAGGACTAATGAGTCCTTGGGCAGCTGATCACAACTCCTACTAGTCTGCCTCCTATTTTAGCTGCCAGCATCAAGCATGTTGCAGACCTACTGACCTTTGGCTTCTGACTAATTGACCAGCTTGTGTGTGCTTTAAAAACGAGGGCCAGTGGGAGAACGGGAAGCATTAGGACTCAAATCGTAAAAGAGAAAGGTTGGCATAAAGCTAAGTCTTCCTGTCTATTAACAGAGCAACTACTTTGGTGAGAGGTAAGATAAAACTGGAGATAGCAGACAGGAGACAGATGCATTGCCTCAGTCAGAATAGACCTAGATGGAGGTTTAAATAAAGAGAATAGAAAGTCAAGGAAAGGATGTTTAGTCAACTTGCAATGCTACAGACTGAGATCCAGCAATTATATCTGCTTGTCCTTCACCTAAGCAACACCTAACATTCAAAGTATTGATTTTGAGTGTATTTGCTGCCAATGAAGTCAATAAAAAGCTTTGCAGAGAAAGCAGAAGCTACAGCTTCTCTAAATTCTCCTGTAAGTGAAGAAGCATGCTTTACAGCACAGCTGCAAATAAAACCTAAAGGATGCTGGCTGCCACACATTCTTGGGTAAAAGATACTGCTTATTAACTATTCAAGAGTTTACTGAAAAACTGAGGAAAGAAGACAAGTCAGCAAAACCTTAAAAACAGCCTGAAACTGTATTTTATCACATGATGATAAAAGTATTTAACAGCAGACTTTGCTTTTTGGCACATCCATACAAAATCTCACATATGACCGCCAAACAAAATTCATTTCTTTGCTCCCAATCTTACTCATATGATTAAAAAAAAAACCCAAACCCAAAGCATTTGACTTTGCATATATATATATATATAAATAGCATATAGCCACATGGTGAATAAAGTGAGGGTCACACACAGGCAGGACCAAGAAACATAGATTGCATTTTATGAGGCTAGCAGGACTGCATGGGAGAAGGAAGAAATCTTTCTGGCTGATGATATTACAGCACAGAGGTATAATCCAAAAATATCTTGACCTTTTTCATAGAGAAAGAGAAAGGATTTTAAATAATCATTAATACACTTCCATAATTAAGATATACATGGGCTTCTCCATTTCTTTCACACTATTGACTTTTACAAATATACTTGAATTCACAGAACAATCCTTGTTATATTTTCCTTACAAGCTTTTGAAGCTGTTTAGTGAAGTTAAAAAACAGTTTGGGATGCAAAATGTGATAACACAATTTTCTCTCAAACTATGAAATGAAGCTGGTATCAAATATATGCCAATAAATTTGTATATGCAGACAAATAGGAATATAAAAGACTTAAAATCAATTAATCTCTTATTTTTGCAGTTACATAAGTTGATTTAAGAAGATCTAGGCTGAATTTCTATCAAGAGTAGGGCTAATGGATGTTTTCCTATTCATATTATTCACTACAGTTAAATCTGTATGAAAATACTATAAAAGAAAGCAGAAAACAAAGTTTATTTATATTAAACAAGTGTTATAGTGCAGACCAGTGGATAAATTATT
This sequence comes from Atrichornis clamosus, assembly GCA_013400975.1. Classification (NCBI taxonomy): domain Eukaryota; kingdom Metazoa; phylum Chordata; class Aves; order Passeriformes; family Menuridae; genus Atrichornis; species Atrichornis clamosus. The sequence continues at coordinate 224,588 of WBMZ01031602.1, read as the reverse complement.
TACTACTTGAAAATCTTCAATATTTTTCTGTCCCTAAAATAAGTTCTTACACATCATTTACCCTTTTGTTTTCCTTGACCTGAGGGAAAATGTCAAGTATATCTAGAAAAGACTGCATATAGAGCATTATTAGGATATACTCAGTGTTTTGAGGAGCTATCAGATCAAATATCTGCACATGGTCTGTTGGGATCTCTCAAATTTACAGGATAAAATACCCTGCGATTTAAACTTTATTTCATGAGCCCAGTAGGAAATGCAACCAGTATGACAAACAGGGACTCAGTCCCCTCTTGCCTAAACTGGTCTATCACATGAATTCACTTATTCATCATTCAAAACATAAGGTTTCATAATTTAGCACCCATAATAGTTAATTTGTGCACTTAAAAGCAAATTAAAAAAATAAAATTATTCATCTAGCTGATAGGGAGAATGCTCATCCTTCCTCTTTCATCAGGGTGTGGGCATCCCCCGGAAAGCATGAAAGTCCCAGCACTCCAGCTGCTATTGTATCTGCTTCAAATGTGTTTTGAGTAAACTGATGGTTTTAATATCTTCCAGCTTGAAGATTTGGTCTAAATCATTTTCATAAATCAGCAGATTGCAAAGAAAGTGCCAGACGGAGACGACGGCTGCAGGAGCCAGCGATCTGCAGGTGACGATGGCTGCATAATGGCCTTTTGCCCCTTTCTGGGCACCTCTCCTGCCTGCATGGTGCTCTCGCTGCTCCCAGCACACATCAGGCCTCAGCACCAGTTTCGCCAGCCAGCTCCTGGGCAGGAGTTGAGTAAACAGTCACAATGCCTAAATGAGATTGTAAGAACAACCTGTTCCCTACTGATGAATAAAATCTCAGTGCAGGATGAGTCAAAAGAAATTGTCCCTCCCACACATAATTTAACGCATTGTGAGCTGATCCTATTTCCCCTTCCCCTAGGGCATGAACACACTTGAGGGCTCACCTTTCTGTGGATTTCTCACTGATCAGCATTCCTTAGACTGAGCTGGATGAACCACATTCCATACATCCTGAAAATGCAGATTTTAAGAATGCTCTCAAGAAGAACGCAATTTGTATTTGCCAGTGAATCCCATTTTTATATGTAAAATAATGATAAAAAAATGAATAAAAGTTATCAGAGATGTTGGCAAAAATCAATAAAAACCTTTTGATCATCTCAGAATCTCTTTGGAGCTTGGGAGTAATTGTACTTGTGATCTGAAATAAAACCTCTGAAAAGACTTTTGTAATGAGGGACTCCTTTTTCATTCAGCTTCCAGGATTAACAAAACGTAAACAGCCTGTATTTATCAGGAAGCAGTCTGAGGTTCTTCAGAGAGGGTGGGAAGTGCCAGCTGAACCCAGCACAGCTCTGCTCAGCTGGTAAAGGGTACACGGGTTTTGTGCAAGGGCTGTGTTTGCTTGGTTCAGCGTGAGGCTCCAGGCACCAGTGACACAGCTCTTGTGTCGCTGCTGATGAAACCCCTTGTGCTGGCTGGGAGCTGACTCTTCTGCCAGCCAGCCACGACATGTTTGTGCAGGATACGTGCACTACCCGGAGCAGCACAAACCACCAGAGCTGGGAAAGCTTCCTCACGGGCTAACTGCTCCTTCACAGAAACATTGCCGCTGTAGCTTTCCAAGAAGCTGGACCGATGACCCCTGGAGATGAAAAATGAAACGTGGAGGCTGCTAGAAGGTCTGAGAGCGCTCAGCTGAAAGAAGAAAGGACAAAAAAAGAGAAGAGAGACCTCTCGGTCCTGACAGCTCCAGTCTGTCCTTACATTCAGCAGCTGTAAGGAGGAACAACAACAACAATCACCATGTCAGCATTTTCCTGTCCTGCGACAGCACTGATGTCAGCAAGAGATATCAGGCACTTTGAAGCCAGATGTTCTGTCTGTTGCCTGGATTTTATTTTTCCTTACAAAACTCTCCTTTTTCCAGTCTCTATTAACTCATAGCTCTGGATTTCTTATTTGGTCATGCTGTGGCTCTTACTTTCCCTCCTTTTACTAGACTCTCCCTTTATTCCTGATCCTCCCTCTTTAATTATCTTTTCAATTTTCTGAAAAAATCAGAAGTTAATACTTTTCCTATGGTGCTTTATTCAACATTCCACTTCCATAGAATCATTTTACCAGAAAATTACTGAAAAAATGGGTATGAAATCTGTCTCATTTTCCTGGAGTATTCCTTTTATGAGTTATGTTCCATCTTTGAAAGAAGAGATAAATCTACTTTAAATACAATTTTTTGTCACATTCATTTCTTTACATATGAACTTGCTGAACCCTGAACTGACTAGGCATGAACCTCTTTGCATGTGGCAACTACCTCTTCTCTTAAATGATTTGCTCAAACCAATTATTGATTTGGTCTTGCTCGGGCAGTAACTCAGAGTCCAGGAAAATGAAGAAATTTCAGCTGTTCATTAAAAAGCACTTCATATCAAGGAAATGACAGAAAGTTAGTAGATAGAAATACTAGACTGCCTGATCAGACTACCACAGACTCATTGTAAGGCAGATTGACACAGGCTGTGTTTTAGGATAAATGTGAATGAGAGAGAAAAATGGATTTGTAGAAAGCAAAAGAAAGCTAATTTGGGATTCAGGTCTGTCCCTAGGGCACTGAGGTAGAAGCAAGACATTAATCTAGTTTATTTATGGAAAAAAGGCAAACACACCTTACTGTGGACAAAACAGGTTTACTTTCTTTACAGGCCACAGTCTAAGAACTAACCCTCAAAACCAGTCTTGCATTTATCTGAAGTTGCAGCATTTTCTTGAAGCTATATTTTTTTCTCTAAGCCAGAGAAAACTTAGTCAAGGATACAAACAGTTGTAGTTACAGAAATCTTTCAACCACATCCATGATCATCTTGTTGAACGTGAAACCAGAAAGCCCCTCATTGCAAGCTGACTACATTGGCTACTGTAGGAGAGGTGTCCTCATCCTCATCTGCATTTTGTGCCCAGACAAGCAGTTTGCTGTGTCCTTTTCTTTGAGCAGACACATGATCAGCTGTAAGGATCAACAACTCTACCACACATTTTGCATGCACAAATCATACTAATTTATTTACTTGGATGATCTGTCCAATCTTGCTGTGAAGAACAGCAACAAGTTCCCCATTTTCCCTTCTTTTTCTCAATCTCAGGTCTTTATTTTCACTTGGTTATACCTTGTCAAAACTGTTACTCCTTTTATGCAGGAAGTGAGATGCAGTGCAGGTGAGATCTATGTATGGTACTCAGAAGCCTGACTCTAATTGATAGACCTTGTAGAAGTAGTTTCATTAAAACTTGTTGTATTTTCAAGATGACATTTCCTGCTCCTGTCTGTACGAAGATGGAATTATTGTCTCAGTAATGCTAATATGATCTGAGAAAAATGTCCGTATTTTGGCAAAGTAACATAGCCACTTGTGTCAGTGGCACAGGCTTTGAGCTGGCCTTTCCTGAATGTCACTCTGCCTTTAAAATGTTCCCAAGAACCTTTATGCATCAATCCAATGGTCACTAAGCAGGGGAGAAAGCCTGTAGATAAGCCAGCAGGAGACTATCTACATGAGAACAGGCAATTTATAAATATGGTTCATAAAAGATCACTAAAGCTTTTTCGAGCTACAAATGCAAAGTAGGATCTGCAGGGCAATGGAGCATTTCACCCATCTTACCAGCAACAAAGGTGAGGACCTGCCCTCAACATAGCTTAGACAAGGAATGTGTACCTACATTTGAGCTTAAGTATAGCTCTCGGGGCAAGGGACAGAAATTGCATTGTTGGAGGGTGCAGGAGAAGTTGTCCAGGACAATTAAGGCTTATTGGTGCAGTCAGGACCCTGACTGTCTTAATTGAAAGAGTACAGCTTCAACAAGCTTCATAGAGGAAGCCATAGACTCATAGAAGAGAAAAAACCATGGTGTAGCATCACACTGTCACTAGGATAATGCTGACATCAGAGAGCACCCACAGCTTCAAGGTACTTTCTGCAGCACAGAAAAGCCCATCAGGGTAGTAGCTAATGATTAATGATCAATCACAGTCACTTAGAATTAATGAGTATCCCCAAAACACCAGCGATTAGGTAGGTAGTTTCAAAATTCTTTCTCTACCAAATTCAGTGCCCTGAACTGTGCAGTGCTAGCAACAAACCATAAAAAGAGTGGGCTAGTACTTTTCCACGCTTTTAAGGTTTTTTTTTTCCCCCAGAATTTCTAAAATTTACATACACAATGCTTTCATACCTCTGGTTCCAGCAAGCGGTACTACTGCGCGGCCCGCGCAGGAGCTCGGGGGAGGCTGGGCCGGTGCTTTGGGATGCTCGGAAGGTTCCGCCAGCCAGCAACGCCACCTGTGACCACCGGGTGACACTGTTCAGCCGCGGAACTGTCCCGCCGCCACAACCCGCAGCTTTTGGAAGAAGCGCCCCGAAATCTCCTGCTGTGGGTGACTTGGCACTCACAGACGACTATAGAGTATCCTTGCTGTCGTGAAAGAGCTAGATAAATGCCAGGCCCTCCGCACAGCATCTTTACCCTGCATGCAGCCTTCAGCGCAAGGAAAATTTTATTACTCTTTCTCAAACACCTCCACCGGCTCTCGCCTCCTGAGATCTAGCTCAAAATTACACTCCCTTCTCCAAGTTGTTCTTCAATTCTTTTTTGTAACTTTTTCACAAATCTTAGTCCTCTCTGTTCACAGGCTGGACTCTAATACATACAAACTGGGGTACAAGAGGCTGGAGAGCCCTGTGGAAAGGGATATGGGGATTTGGGTCAATAGCAAGTTGAATATGAGTCAGCAGTGCCCTGGCAGCCAGGAGGGCCAACTATGTCCTGGAGGCATCAGGCACAGCATCACCAGCTGGTCGAGTGAGGTGATCGTCCCACTCTGCCCTGCTCTGGAGCAGCCTCACCTCGAGCCCTGTGAGCAGTTTTGGGCACCACAATGTAAGAGGAACATCAGATTATTAGAGGAGTGTCCAAAGAAGGGCAATCAACATGATGAAAGGTCGCCAGAGCAAGCGTTCACTTGGTTTGTTCAGCTGAGGGGTGACCTACAGCTTCCTCATGGGGTAAATAGAGTGGGAGGTGCTGATCTCCTGTCTCTGGTGACCAGTGATAGGACACAAGGAAATCATAGAATCATTGAGGTTGGAAAAGACCTTTAAGATCATCAAATCCAATCATAAACCAAACACTGCCAAGTCTATCTCTAAAACATGTCCCTAATTACCACATTTGCACTTCTTTTAAATGCCTCCAGGGATGGTGACTCAACCACTTCCCTGGACAGCCTGTTCCAATGTTTGATAAATCTTTTCGTGAACAAATCTTTCTTAATTTGCAATCTAAACCTGCCCTGGCACAACCGGAGGTTGTTTTCTCTTGTCCTGTTGCTTGTTACACGGAAGAAAAGACTCATCCCCACCTGGCTACAACCTCCTTTCGGGTGGTTGTAGAGAGTGATAGGTCCCCCTTGAGCCTCCTTTTCTCCAGGTTAAACAAGCCCAGCTCCCGCAGCTGCTTCTCACAGGACTTGTGCTCCAGACACTTCACAGGCTTCATTGCCCTCCTCTTGACACTTTCCAGCACCAAAATGTCTTTCTTGTAGCGAGGGGCCCAGAACTAAACACGGGATATGAGGTGAGGCCTCAGCAGTGCCAAGGAGACGGGGAATGATCCCTGCCCTGGTCCTGCTGGAAACACTATTGCTGATACAGGCCTGGATGTCATCGGCCTTCTTGGCCACTTGGGCACACTGCCAGTTCATGTTCAGCTGCACACCCAGGTCCTTTTACACTGGACCAAATTATTCCATTCACTCTGTCCCGAACCTGTAGTGCTGCATGTTGTGACTCAAGTGCAGGATCCGGCACCTGACCTTGTTGCACCTCATACAACTGGCTTCAGCCCATCAATCCAGCCTGTCCAGACCCCTCTGCAGAGCCCTCCTGCCCTCCAGCAGATCAACACTCCCACCCACCTTGGTGTCATTGGCAAACTTACTGAGGGTGCCCTTGATCCCCTTGTCCAGACCATGGATAAAGATATTAAACAGGACTGGGCCCAACACTGAGCCCTGGGGAACCCCAGTAGTGACCAGCTGCCAGTTGGATGTAGCACCATTCACCCCCACTCTCCAGGCTCAGCCATCCAGTCAGTTTTAACCCAGTGAAAAGTACACCTGTCTAAGCCATGAGCAGCCAACTTCTCCAGGAGAATGTTGTGGGAAGCAGTGTCAAAGGCTTTACTGAAGCCCAGGTAGAAGATAACATCCACAGTCTTTCCCTCATCTTCTGTGCAGGTCACCCTGTCATGGAAGGAGATGAGGTTGGTCAAGCAGGACCTGCCTTTCCTAAACCCATGCTGGCTGGGCTTGCCCTGCACGTGCTGTGTGAAGGCACTCAGGATGAGCTGTTCCATGACCTTCCCTGGCACTGAGGTCAGGCTGACAGGCCTGTAGTTCCCTGGATCCTCCTTCTGGCCCTTCATGTCGACCTCCAGCCAGTATTGCTGATAAATGATGGAATGTGTCTCAGTGAGCACTTCTGCCAGATCCCTTAGTACATTCAGGTGTATCCCATCTGGACCCAAAGCCAGACCCATCTGCTCCCTGTCCCTGTCTTTCATCTCAGGGAGCTGGGTACCTGGAGAACAAGTGGTCTTGCTATTAAAAGAGTGAGGCAAGTAAGGCCTATTATGTACCTTTTCCTCATCCTTTGTCACTACGTTTGCCCTTGTATCCAGCAAGGGATGGGGATTCTCCTTAGCCTTCCATTTGTTGCTGATACATTTATAAAACATTTTTATTGTCTTTTCATTTCATTGCAATGATACAAAGCTGCATTAGGGGAAGTTCATGTTGGACATTAGGAAAAATTCCTTCACTGAGAGCATGGTCAGTCATGGAACAGGCTCCTCAGGGAAGTGGTCTCGGCACGAAGCTTGTCGGAGTTCCAGGAGCACTGAGGCATATGGTTTAGTTTTAGACAGTCCTGTGAGGAGCAGGGAGTTGGACTCAATAGTCCTCGTGCGTCCCTTCAAACACGAGATACTCTTTGATTCTATAATTCCATGATTCAGGGTGATAAGCAAGAGAGCTAATGTGATTACAAGAGATCACTCCCCAACACAATAAGCAGAAGCAGTTTTTCATTGCTACTGCTACCTTAAGGTTCTTACTCACCTTTCTGCAGGAATATTGCCTAATGCATAGGGGGTTTACCCTTTTCCTGTTACCCTATGCATAAACCTGTAGTGATTTCAGCTCCACACCCTCAGTGTTTTCCAGATTTACTGAGCAATAGCATTTCAACAATTTTTGGAAGCATTTTCATGTTTTGCTTTATTTTCTTGTACAGTTTCTTAGATATTTTCTTTCTTTTTGAAGCTTTATTTTTGGTGGGAAGAGAACAGTTTCATACACAGACCGCAACAGCAAGGGGTACTGAAAACACATCCCTGTTATGGGATACTCAGTTTTAAAGGCCTCATACTCTGGGGACTGGCATATGTCCATTTCAAACAAACATCAACTGGGCTTCTGCTAAAAGGGGCAGTCTTGACTGTCCCTTCCCATGCTGCACACCCTTTGCCTTCCCATCTGTCTTCTAGTTGTAGCATTTATTTAGTTCCATAAAGTCTCCTATATGTACTCCAAAATTGTACATGTAATTTTTGATGAATTAGTTTTCAGACACATCAGGTCCATGATCCAGATCACTGCACAAATCTTTGCTGATAGCACTGTGAAGGTGAGGAGGAAATACAGCTCAGGCCAGAGAAAAAAGAAGTGTAAGGTGATCTATCTCAGTAGTGGCTCATATTCTTTTGGGGTTGAAATGTCTGTGGGACTACAGCCTTAGAAGTAAGTTCCCATTTTGCACTACAGTGCTTTTGAATTGTTTTCTACAAATATGTTGCAGGTTCCTGAACATGCCAGTCTGTACATGGGAGATGGAATAAGTGACGAGAGAGATTAATTTTCCTGTTGAGCTGTTGCCATATCTTACAAGTAATTAAGCATTCCCTGGGGAAGAAACTGGCACCCAGGCAAACAGACTGAGACCCAGGAACTGCCAGGGCATGGACCGGTTCTGTTCACGAAACACCTTTTCTGCCAGCAGCTTTGTGTATCTAGCCATTCATTTCCTTCTCTAAACTACCCTGAAATAATTAAGTTAAATGGAATTTCAGGCTAAACAAAATTGTCTTAACACTTACCACGTTCTTTTTCTCTTAGAAGGAAAATAAATCATTTTATTCCCAACTAAATTTGTAGTTTTCTTTTTCTACTCATTTTTCAGCCGAGAGCTAAATGCAAAAGGCAGCAATTTATGTAACCCCTTGCTGCAAGTCTGAGCAGGCTCAGAGACCTTTACTGACAGACCTGGACATGGGGTGGCGCAAGATGTTCGCTTTGGCAGCCAAAAATAAACAGTCTGTGGGTACCTTGCTTTCTGCCACAGAACCTCAGCTCCATTCGTTACAACTTCCTGAGGGTGTGTAGCCTTCACCTCTCCGCCTCTCAATGCCAGTAACTTAACGTCCTTATTTTTCTACTGGGCTTCTAAGAATAAGTTATATGTTATGTGATCTTTTTAGCAGGGCAATTTTGCCTAAATCCCAGGGCACTTAGGAAGTGCAACTTCCCGTTCCATCTACATAACTGTTGGTCCATTTTTTTCCACTAGAGCATAAGCATGCAACAGAAAACAGCTTTTTGGAATCTTATGCAGCATTCTGGAGTCATTCTTCAGATGAGCAACAGTCACCTGAACCTAGCACAAATCTCCTTTAAGAGACACACTCTCTTGAAACACTCTTATGGAGGCAACAAAAGAGCAGGACAATTACAGTTTATTTCCCTCTTCCTTCCAAGTCAATCCTTCCAAGACAATACTGACAAAAATACAGTGGTGCTTTGTGCTATTCCAACAGGAGTTTGCAGTTTCTGGTTTCCACAAGCAGAAATTAGAAATTTCATGCTTGGTCAAGAACGGTGGTTGCAGGACACATCCAAAGGAAGTGAGTGAAGATTGGAACATGAATCAGCATGGATCAGCATGGATCAGAATGGATCAGCAGATAGACAGGGCTTGTCCGGGTGCTTAACAGAATACAGAGGTGGTTGCAAAACATACAAGTTCACAACTTCAATACATTTATAAACGATATACCTATACATTCACACTTTCTAAGAGGTTCATAGGATTTTAATAACAACATGCACAAGATAAATAGCCATCTCTCTCACTGCACATTTCTCTTCCTGAGCCATGGCTGTAGGGCTCTTGAGTTTCATTTTTGCCCCCTCTGGCAGCTTCAGAAACCCTGTAGTGTCTCATGTCCAAGTAAGCAAAAAATTAATTTACTAGGTCTGGGCATTCAGGTGAAAACCTAGTAGGCAGTATTGAACTTACACAGCTGGATTGCAGATCTGCACGGAATTGACTAAATGGTGTCCAGTCCCAGCATGGAACTCGGCCTATTGTAAAACCAGTCATGGATTCCCAGGCAGCTACTTCTCTTTTTAAAGTTCCCCAAATCCTGGTCCACGGCATAAATGACTGTTTTTTCTCCTGGGTGTTAGCATGACGAACACCAGCACTCAGTCTGTGCAAAGAGCGTGTTAAAATGCTCGAGTTGTTTAGGGAGAATGCTAGAAAATGGATAGATAAACAGACATTTAGATTGTAGCTCCACAGAACTGGCCCAAGTCTAGGTGTTTCTTCAACTTTGAGTGTCGTGAAAATTTGCAAAAAGCCTGTGCCAACTGAGAAGAGAGGTTAGGATGCAAAGCATACAATTACAAGGGTAAATGTTAATTCACGTGCATGAGGTGTCCCAGCCAAATTGGGGCAACACGAATGTGGTTTTACACACAATTCTTACACCCTTCAAACATTCACATACTCCACGATTTGACTAATCACTTACACCCACACTACTGATTATTAATCACAGTAAATCTCTGCAAAGCAACTGCATTTTTGCAGAATTCTTACTGCTTATCTGTTGATCCAGACAACCCTGGAGTCAGTCTTACTACAATTATTTGTTATGATGCCAGAAGATGCTGGGAAGATGTGGTCTAGGATGCTGATGTTATCTTGGTTGTCCAGGAGACTCCTTTATCCTTCATAGGAAAAGCAATCTTCCAAGGAGCAAAGTCCTTATTCCAGGACTAGGTCATCCTTCAGCTTCTTTTACTTAAGCAGAAACAATACTAACTTCAGTAAAATTTCACAACTTTGTTATAATATATATTAACAGACTTAATGCACTGTCATACTATAAAGATTGGTTGATATAATAGTCAAGAAAGAGAATTTTTGTAACAACTGATACACATATTTAATAAAACAATAATTAAAAATACAGGTGGATGATAGCTAATGTAGATTGAGTTTTTTTAACTCCTTGGCATTTATTTCCACTAAAGCTCAGGAAACAAAGTTCTAAGCAGAAGTGAATGACGGCAAGGAAGGAACAAAACAGAGAACAAGCCTGGTCTGTAAGCAGAAACACACTGCTTGTTTCAAGGCAGAACTGAGACCCAGAAGCCTCCCTGCTTGTAGAAAATCTCATTATCTGTGATAAAGATTAAAAAAAAAAATTAAAAAGCATGACTGTATACTAATGGTTGCCAAGAGCCAGCATAGAGACTGTAAAGGGGCAGGGTCTGGTTTCTCGCACTCCATCTTGAGCTGCCCCTCAGTCCTTTGGCATGTCTGTGCTTCCCCAAATTATCTTCAGTTATCCCTCATGAATTTTTTGTAAGCTTCTCCTATTTCTGTGCCAGGCTTTCTTAGGGAGAAAATACCTTTGTACTTCTCCAAACACATCAACAAGCAAGCAACAAGGCCATAATATATGGTATCCAGAAAGATATTATAAGGTTTTAGTTTACTGATCTGTATGATTATTTTTAAGAAATCTGTGAAGGAAAATGTGCTATTTCAGACAGTTGCAGTGATAAATCTGCTCTTGAAAAAATCTTCTTGAAGATTTTATCCACTAAATAGTTCTGCTTCAAAACTGCTTGTCAAACATGTCCTCTCATGTATAAATAGTACCCTTCTTATTCTTTCCTCTGCCTGCTATTCTATTTGCTGTTCCCAACTCCTCCCTTTTTTCTTCACATCCCTTTCTTTCCTTGTCTGTCTTTTATAGTCACTCTGTGTGTATCTTGCTTTCTCTACCTCTGTCTCCCATCTCTCTCACTCTTACCCTCCTTTTTCTCTCTTTTTCCTTTGAAACTCTATTCCCCTTGTCTTAGCCTCACCCCTCCCTTTTATCCTCCTCAGCTATTCTCTCATGGGTGGTTTTCTTCTCTTTGGTTTGTGTGGTCTGCCCTGCACATTCCAATTCTTTTCTCTTCAAGACCTAACACGTTTCACACAGTGAGGAGAGTATTTGAGAAATGAATTATGCTTTGCTGCTCTGACCATTGTTTTAATAACTGCAACTTCTTATTTTTATTTAAATATTATGAGATCTGTTTGTGTGTCTGGATATTTGAAACTCACTATTGGGCGGAATCATGTGCCTATAAAATGAATGTCTGTCTATGTAATTTGGAGCACGTGATTTTCTGTATCAGTGGTCTCCAAACTTTCTTGATTACGTACCCCTCTTGGTAAAAGGCTTTAGCATATACCCCCAATATACATATATTTACTTACAGATTATGTACCAATATACATACGCTTACTTACTTACAGATTATGTACTAGGGAAATTCTAATATTTTCCTCCTGCACCCCGATGGGTTGTCTTGCATACCCCTTGGGGAGCATGCACCCCACTTTGGAGATCACAGCTCTATATGCAAGCCACACTGTTGCATGAGGTATGCTGGTTTTGTCACATTTAGGATTGTCCTGAGAATCTGATCCATCTGTGGTAATTCGGGATTGAGGGCTTCTGCTTCTCTGTTTCTGTCATGTCGGCTCTGGTTGTTTACATATTGAGAGGGCTGAGTTTTTCTGGCAGGGTGTGATAATCTGGCTAGCAGAGGGAGATTTCAGAAGCTGGATTTTTTTTTTTTAATATAAATTCTGCAGCATTGCAAAATGCTGCAACATTAAAGAAAGAACATTTAAACACTGACGTAAAATTAATCCCTCATAAAAGATTGACTGTCAGCTCATCTTTCACCAGGTGAGGTTTTAAACGAGGTTTAGATGTTGCATGTGCACGCGTGCACAGGAACTTTTCCCAGACTTCCCCATTCAGTGTAGCTGTTCGCTCATGCTTGGCTTTCATTCCACAAGGAGAAGGAGGAGGAGGTTTTGGGGGGAATATTCCGTTACCATAAAGGGGAGGAAGTGTTTCTGCAGCTATTGAACAAAGCAGCTAGTTAACCTCTTTCCCGACCCCAGTGCAATGGTACAGTCCCACTGCTCCTTTCTAGGGGCCAGATGCTCCTCATAGTACTAAAATGAGGAAGAAAGGAAAACATATGTGCAAAAATTTACTACCCAACTGAGTAAGGACCAGATTCCAGGAGGAGCTGAATACCTGCGATTTCTCCTAAAGTAAATTTCTTTTAGAATCAGATGGGGGGGAGGGAGAGGGAGGGAAGTTGGAAGGAAAGAGGTCTGTTGTAATTGGTGTCTAGAAACCCCCACAGAGAGGATTAAGAAAGAAACTATGCTGTCTGGGAAGAAGTGGGTATTTGTGTTACTCTGCATATATACAGAACTGCTAGAAAAGGCTGTGCTGTGTGGAAACTAACCCCAGCTTTTTGAACACCAAGATGTGTCACTGATGGTACTTCTTTTAAGCAGAACTTTATACGATGTGCTTTGTCCTTTTGTACGTGTACCAGTGTCTTACGAGGAAAGGAATCGTGGACACTTTCTATTGTATGTAATGTGAAGCTCATACTTCAAACCAAACTTTGGCAGCAGAAGCCCAAAATTCTGCTCTGTGTTATCACAGAAGTATTTATGAATTGTAAGGCACTGAGCTTGGATACCTTTTCCATTCAGTCTTAATGCACACTGTGTTACACTACAGCTCACTGCACCTTCCCTCAGTTTCTGCCGCTTGGCTGTGTAACTCACTGAACGATAGGTGCAAGCAGAGGGTTATGCTGTATGCCTCATCCTGTAGCATTTCTCTCTACTCAGCCCAGTGACACTTGCAGAATGAGTAGGTAGGCTCTTGTTCTTGCACTAGCAGGAAACAGGAGACACCCAGAAGGATTCTCCTAGAAAGATGCTTCCAGTCCTTTGTTTCCACATTGGAAGCTGAGGTTTTCCTTTGGAAGAATTGAGGAGTCCTGTTTGATTCACCCTGATGATTGAGGTTTGTTAGTACATAGAATTGAGGAAGCACCTAGCCTCCGTGACATTTCACAGAATCATAGAATGGGTGAGGTTGGAAAGAATCGTGGATGGGGTCATCTGGTCCAACCTCCCTCCTCAAGCAGGTTCGTCTCAGAGCAGAGGATTGTGTCTGGATGGTTCTCAAATGCTTCCAGTGAGGGAGACTCCACAACCTCTCTGGGCAGCCTGTTCCAGTGCATGGTCACCTGCACAGTAAAGAAGTTCTTCCTCATGTTCAGGTGCAACTTCCTGTGCATCAGTTTCTGCCCTTTGTTTCCTGTCCTAGCACTGCACCACTGAGAAGAGCCTGGCTCAATGCTCTCGATACTCTCCCTGCAGATTCTTACAGACATTGTTGAGGTGCCCTCTCAGGCATCTCTTCTAGAGGCTAAACAGGCCCAGTTCCCCCAGCTTTCCCTCATAAGAGAGATGCTCCAGACTGATCATCTTCGTAGCCCTACACTGGACCCACTCCAGGAGCTCCTCTTGCACTGAGGAGCCCAGAATTGGACACAGCACTCCAGATGCACCTCACCAGGGCTGAGTAAAGGGGAAGCATTTGGACGTGGAGTACAGTAAGCACAGATGCACTAACTTGGGGCTGGGGTTATGCAGAGAAACAGGAGATGCCACACAGTAACATGGATTTCAACAATGTCAAGAGAGACTGACCAAGGATCAGTGCCGTACAGCCACACTGCCCTTCCTGACCTGAACCTGGAAGAGGTAGGGGCTGGGGCAGGGGTTGGGGCAGGCACACCTTCAGCCGCGCTCGGGATCCCCAGAGAGCGAGCTGCGACTTGGATTTTCCACTTGGAAAATCCCCCTCTGGAAGAGGCTGGGTGGGGGAAGCGGGAGGGGGCCCGGCAGCACAGCCTGGGATCGCGGAGAGAAGCCGGTGCCGCCCAGCGACCCGCCCAGCGGAGCGGCTCCGAGGGGAGGCAGCCTGCGGCGGCGGGGACGGGGGAGCCGGCGGGGAGCGCGGGAGAGAGGATGGCGGTGGCCGCGGAAATGACAGGAGCGGCCGGAGCCGCCTCGGAGTGCGGGATCTCGCACGGCCCCCACCCCCATTTGCCGTCGCTGGGCCTCCGCGAAGGAAAGCAGGTCGGGGGGGCGGAGAGAGAATGGAGGAGGGGCACGGCGAGGAAGGGAGGGAGGGAGAGGGGAGAGAGAGCGAGAGAGAGAGGAGCCCGGAGAAAGGGACAAGGCAGATCCTGGGAGGCAAAAGGAAGAGAGACTTCTGCAGGAGGGGGAACCTGGGCGGGAAGAGGACGTTCCCAGTGAAGGGCCTGGAAAGGAGCGCAAAGATCGGGACTGCTCACAAGCATCCGACTTGTTGAAAGACATCGACCGAGGGCCAGAGGCTGTGCCCGGGGCCGGGGGACAAAGCGGCGGCAGGCGGAGAGCGAGAGGGAGCTGGCGGCTGGCCCGCCGGGTTGTTGCTGCTCGCGCGGTGAAAATGGTCTTTGTCCAACTTTTCTGATGCCGGGAGGCCGGTCGGCACGGCTCTAGCGGGAAGGGCTCCTGCGAAAACTGCTCGAGTAATGCTGGGAAGTGGAGGGGGTGTTGCTGGAGTCCTGCACAAGGTACCGTGGCGGGCGAGCGGGCCGGCGGGGCGGGCGTTGTGAGCTCGGCCGGAGCGCTCGGAGCGAGCGGGACGTGGTCGCGGGTACCCTCGGGTCGGTGCCATCCGGGGGAGAGGGGACACAGAACAAACGAGGACTACTTCGAAAGGGGTTAAAACTCCTCAGGCTGTGGTTTTTTCCGCCTTTGCCGGTGTCTGCTGTTCAAAGGCTGCATTACTGGGACCCTCTCCCGAGCGCACCTCTCCTGTCAGGTGCCGGCTGTGCGCACGGAGAGGACAGATGTGGGGAATCGGGTCACGACCTCTCCGCTCACGGGGATTATCATCACATGCCAACACTTTCCACACAATCATGGTGCTTTTGGTCTGCTCCCGTGAGTGTTGCTTCCCCCTCTCTCTAGCTCCGTGAAGAGACATAGGGAAATACTGCCTTTGAAGTCTCTGAAACAGGGATTGATGGATGCTCGTGTAGGTTCCCGATCCTCGTGGAACGATACCAGGAAGGCTATGTGGCCTTGCCGGTGGGTAGGATTGTTCAGCACTCTGGTGGGGGACAGATGGCTGTATGAGTGCTTGTGGCAGAGAAAAGCCATGTTAGCCTATTTTTCAAAGAGATGATGCAAGTTACTACTACTCAAGCTAAATAAATCTGTGAATGTGGGAGGGGCTGTTGTGATGGATAATTTTAATTTTGCCTTTTGTGGGATCCACTGAGATGATTTCACTTACTCTGAAGTTTCTCTTGCTATTATCACACTCATTTGGTTGGGAAGAAGAGTGAATATCACCTGCCTTTCCTACAGGTTCTAGAAATCAGAGAGTAAAAGATGGGGAAGCAAATCTGCCAAGGGGCATCCTACACTAGCAGTGATACCAAGTCATGCAGATTGATGAGGAAGGAGAGTGAGAGGGCAAATGGAAACAACAACTTCAAGAAGAGCTGCCACCAGACACGTCTGTTACAGACAAATCTGCAACCTCAGCTGGGATGAAGGAGGGAGGCTCCCTTTTTCATTATTGTATAGGTTCTAATCAGAAACATGGAACTGGATGTGGGTGCACCTCTTGTTTAGTCACAGCTGATCCACCTGCCCTAAGCCATTAATACAAGATTTATTGACTTTTTAGGTATTTCTTTATTCTCAGTTTGAAATAATTTCAATGCAGATGTTCCTTTGGGAGTAGGAAAATAAAAGAGAATCCACAATCTAATAATCCTTCTCTTTTGATGTTACTCCATCTCAGTGCTAAGAAAAGTACTGTTTCTCTGTAGAAGTTCTTTCCCTAAATTCAACACCTTGCACTACTTTAGTTTACTGTGCTAATGTATTGGAAAGCTTCAGATAACTGCACAAAATTGCATCTTTCCTTTACTGTCTTGTGCATGTATGTTGTCTTAGCCAAATTACGTATGTGCAGTTTTTAATTCCTTGACTTGTGTGCCCCTCTAGCCACTAAACATTTTTTCTTGTCTTCTGAGTTCTCTCCTATTTGACTTTCTTGCACTTTCACTGAGCTGCTCAGAATTGTTTGCATGGCCATGTATTTTGATACTTGGAAATACCATCACTTTGGGGCACTGGAGATTGTATGAAGTAGGATCGCATCTCCTTCTAATTCTTTCTAATCACCAAAACCCTGCAGAAAGGCATGTTTTCTTACATTGTTCTGAGGTTCTCAGCTCTTCCAAGCTGTTGTCTATGGCGAGAACAGCTTAGGGAACAGAGACTTTTTGGAGGGGGTTGGGGAAGAGATGTGTATTCTCTTTTCTTTTGCCCAAGGCTGCTGCTGTCTTTGCCTTCTGTATTTTACTTGGAGGCTGACCAATGGCACAGTGTAAATCCTTTTTGGGGGGAAGGCAGCTGGTGGCTCCAAGGAGACAGCTGCTTATTCTCCAGCATGCTCCCATAGATTGCCAGCAGATGTGTCTGACAAGGGAGCTGATCCCTCAGTCCATTGAGAATTATCTTCTTTATGCCTGTACAGATTCACTGTGTGCATCGCCCTTTGTGCCCAGGTGCAGATGGCTTCCCCTTCTCCCCTTTGATAGTGTATGTGCCGTATGCAGAGAATCATGTAAGAGATGAGCAGAGTTCCTCACCCCTTACCTTGTGTGCCTCTGTTAAGATAGAGTTGGGTTTTGGTCAACTCTCCTTCCCTGGATACCTGCACTGGTACAAGATTTATGCATGCTTTTCCTGTGGCTTCAGGAATGCTCCCCTCTCTAGATCTGGTCTCCCTAAAACCTTAGTTTCCTTGTATTTCATGCATTATCCTTCAGCAGTCTCTGTGCAGAGGGTTATCCTAAAGTCCCTACAGATTAGTGCAAAGTGCTTTTGGAGCACACTTAAGTTTGCACAGTTTATTTTTATTTCTCATTTCTGTGGCCATATTGCATATGTTTACTGCACACACAAACAATAAAAGATGGAAGTACAAATTGGTGTGTATGATCAAGCTAGAGCTTTACAATGTGGTTTAGCCACCCAAAAAGAGGGCTGTATCTCCCCAAAAGGGTGCTATAATGAAAAAGTATTTATTAGGAATATTCCAGATTGGCTGTTCTTGGTTATAAACGTGATTATTTTTTTTCAAAAAGCTGAAAGACTCATTTCTGTAAAAATTGATTAAGGCTTTAGGGGGAAACTGATGAGCACCCTATAATATTGTCATTATTTTGTCTTGTTTTTTTTTTTTCTTGAGTCTACTTTAATATTATAGTCCTATTTTACTGTTTAAAAAAATAAAAATTTGTATTTTATTAGCAAGTTTTGTATCATCTTACAGCAGTAGAGTTAATGTACTTCTTCCAGCTACTGACTCCACACATTCAGTGGTTTTCCAATGCATTACAATAACTTAGCTTCTCCCTGTTAAGTCTTGGGCTGGATATCCCTCTTCTCTCCATACTTGCTCTCTTTGGCATGAAGTATCATGGGCTTCAGGGGTGTGCACAAATATAACATAAGTGTATTTTGAAAATAATTCTGTAGATGCTGTATAGCAGCAAACCAGCTCTCTTTCTCCTGTGCTGCCAACTGTGCTACATAAACAGACCCTCAAAAGGATAAAAACTCCTTAATTGCTCATCAGCCATGACACTCTAACATGAGAGCAGCAAATCTGAGTAAGAAAATGCCATTTCATGTTGTCACTCTTCCCACATTTGATTTATACAAGGAGTTTTAAACTTAACAAAGTACCCTGATAGTTTCTTCTCAGAGGTATGTGTTACGCTTTCAAGAAATATTCCTCTGCCGTCAGAAATAGAATTTTATTTGAAGGCTACTGTTAATACATGTTGTGTTTAAAAATACATATAATTTAAAAGTGTGTACTTTGTGGAGACACTGGCACATTATCTTATACTGAAGGCGCTGTCTTGCCTCTTAAAAAGTCACTATGCAGCAGGCTGATGCTTCTGTCACAGAGGTCCTACTCGAAGATTGTTCTTGAGACCACTACTGACAAAAGCTCTTCTAGTCACTGGTTTCAATTTTCCATGCCTCCAGAGGCCCCTGTGCATTCTGCTACTCAGGCCTGCTTGTCAGGAAAATTTTTGTTCAGACGTTTCACATGCACACCCCCACTCCCATATGCACGCGTGCGTGCGTGCGCATGCTCGTGTGTGCACACGGCTTCGGGGAAAGAGCAGGAGAAAGGGCTGTCCTGGGAGTAGAAAAGATGCTGGATAGTGTAAGAACACAGCCTATCCAGGCTGAAAACTGTCGTATTACATATGAAGGCTGAATTCTTAAGGTCTTGATTCACCTTAGGATGGAAATTCTCGCCAGCCCAGACCTGCACATTGAAACATACATGACTTCATTTTTAGGCAGGCTTTTTTTTCTTTTCCTCTGTCTCTTCAAGCTTGCCAAGTAAATGATTCCTCTGCTGATTCTGCAGTTTCCAAGTGCAGTTTTTTGCTCTGTGCCATGTCTCTGGAAAATATCCAACGTGTCTAAATCATGTAATTAAACCCTAGAAGCTAAAGACTGAGAACTACTGACTCTTTGTAACATATTTCTGTTTTAGCATACTGATGTTGCTTCAAGTTACTGTAGAGCTTTCAAAGCTCTCTAAATGACCTGATCTCTCTCCCACTTACTGCAAAACATTCACATGATATGAATCTGTTTGGCCCAGCTGACCACTTCAGAGGCAGTGTGTAGGATACAGACGCCTGTGTGGAAGCCTTTAGCATCAGGCTTACCACAGGTTCTCTCAGATCCTGAGAGTGTCTACAAATGGAAGCATGGTTCCTTGGCAGAACTCTATCTTCCTAACTATTCTTTAAGAAGAGGCTGGGATGTCACAAGAGGGACAATATCGCAGAACTTTGTGGGCAGGTTTTGAGTAATTTCAATTTGGAAATTCAAGCTGGTCTATTTATAAGACTGTTTGAATTTCCAAATGTTAAGTTTCACTCACAGCTAGGATCAATTTCATTCCAGTAGGCAGAATCTGGAATGCTTCCTACACCAGGAGGATGTTTGAAATTATTCCTTCTTGGGTTTGAGCCAGGAAGAAGCTGCTGGAAGCACAGCTGGATTGGGATACTTGCCTGCAGTTGTCTCCCAGATGGCCCCTTCCCTTGCTAATGTCAGTAGGCTTCAGCTGGTGCCAGCAGCAATGGGAATGCAAATACGTACTGACATTTTCACTTCTCAGTGAGTTTGCTAATCCCGTTTGGTGCATGTTTTGTTCATAAAGGGGCTACCAGATCAGCGTTACCACTGCCATCACTATGGTATCAGGAATGGAATAGCTCTGTTGAGGAATGTTTGTTTCATTACTAGTGCAGAGAGGACCTCAGTGGCCTTCCTCCTCTTCCGGTATCTAAGCATGTTAGAAATACGTGAAGGTGCTGTACAACATGATGTGAGAACGAATTCTGGTGACTTGAGTATAAATCAGCTGTCTGTTAAAATCTAGGAGATAGAGGCTTGACAGAATTTTCTTAGTTTGCACGTGCCTTGTTCTGCTGGGACATGTATGTGGAGTCAGATGCTGAAGAGTAATTAGTTTTCATTTTGGGCCTTACTGTAGCTACCTTTTTGCTCAGGGCCCCAGGCTGAGCACCAGAAAGACATTTGGTGAAATAACGTAATGGGAATGATGCATGACTTGTGCTCCTTGTTCCAGTCAAAAGTCCTCCTCACTCTTCCTGGAAGAATTATGTTGACAGTTGTGTGTTTCTTGTGAATAATTTTACCAGTCTTGATTTAGAAATGGCTCTGGACAGTCTCAGACAGCTGCAGGTTCTTGAATGAACAAAGGACACCTTCAGGTAGAAGATGGAGGGCCATGAAGGTCGGCCAGAGAAGACCAGGAGGAGGAATGAAGCACCTCTCCTATGAAGACAGGGTGAGAGAGCTGAGATTGCTGAGGCTGTAGAAGGCCCTGGAGAGACACTATTGTGGCCTTCTGGTACCCATAGGGAATACAGGAGGGGTATGAAGGAACTTCTGACAAGGGCATGTAAGCAATAGGACATCTGGGAAAGGCCTTAAACTGATAGAGGGTAGGTTTAGATTGAATATAAGGAAGAAATTCTTTACTCAGAGAGTGGTGAGGCACTGGAACAGGTTGCCCAGAGAAGCTGTGGACGCCCCATCCCTGGAAGTGTTCCAAGGCCAGACCGGATGGGGATTGTGGGAGGTGTCCCTGCCCATGTAACAGGGGTTAGGACTTGGTGATCTTTAAAGTCCCTGCCAACCCAGCCGTTCTGTGATTCTGTGATTCTGTGAAATCAAATTAGTGACTAGATCCATGTTACCTGAAAAGAACAGCTTAAAAAATTGTCTCCTAAATTGATTCTTTTGATTATGTTTAATGAGTTACCCCCCAAAAAGTGTGTGCAATGACAGAGTGTAAAGAAAAGAAATCAGTCTTTGGAAACAGAGTAAAAATAAAAATGTTCAATTCTTTAAAAGAATTAAGCTAAAACAAGTCTTACACTGTCCAATAAGTTAAAACCTACTGGACTATGCTAATTGAAAGGTCCAGAGTAGGCTTGTTGAATGGTTGTACATTTCCTGCTTCTCTTGGCTGATAGTCTGTACCAACCCACTCTGTCTAATGCTGTTATAAAGAGTTATGTATATAGAAATCAGAGTGGGAAGGGTGAACTTGCCCTAAGCTCTCAGTTCTTTTTAAATTAGATTTTAGATGATTTTTTTTAAAAGGCTTTGCTCCCTCCCCCACTCTCTCTTTCTTCCCAGATCATAGCAGGTCAGGCTGGTGCTTTCTGCTTTTTTTCTTTTGTGCCTCTGAACCTGTGGTGTTGAAATTGGACAATCCCTGACTTTATGGCACTAATGTATATGCACATGGACTATTTGTATGTGACTGTGTGAAATTTTCTGCCACAGCACTGATGAACTGGGAGCTCAGTGAGGAGCAGCAGAAGTGATTAGGTGACTATAGGGAATTTTAAAAATGCTATTAAAAAGAACTAGCTCAATGATGACTGAAAAGGGTTTGCTCTGGAGTAGCTGTAGTACCTGGGAGACTATTGACAGCATCCTACACAATGTGGCCAAAGTAAAAGGGCTGGCTCAAATTGCCCAGAGTAGATGGTTTTGAGTTCAGTATTAAGCTATGATTTCTTCCAGAAAAGGTCCAAGGAGACTGTAGAAAGTCATGGAAACCCTATTGCTAATGACATTTAAAATATGACTAGGCAAGCTTAAAGAAGTATACAGACAAAAATCCTGCAGTTGACCAGGGACTGTAGGCCAGATGTTGTCTAAATAAAGATGCCCATCCCCCTCATTTCGTTTCTATTATTACAGTCTCACCAACAACTGAGGGAGGGACTACCTTCCTGAAAGAAAATGCGTCTTGGATCTGATGTGTTACAACCAAGACTAGTTAATATCCAGGGAAAGGAAGTGGTGTATTGTACTGGCTCCATTTTAAATGTAATCCTTTGGCGCTGAGGTTGGATGTGGATGTAACGAGCAGTGACCCCCAGCATCCACACTGAAATATAAATAAGCCTTTGAGACATTGAGGAGGCAGGATGAACTCTGAGATTTATGTGTTACTGCTTTCTTCTCTGGCACAAAAAATAATACAAACATACATTAGAAAGAGATGCTATGAGCCTGAAATATCTTTCTACTGTAACCTGCTTGGCCTTCCCTTTTCCTCTTAAGACTATTTCTGTTCTGCTGGAGTATTAGTGGCACATAATGTTCCTATTTCCTGAGGGTGGAAACATCGAACTGGAAATGCAGGATGGAGGAGGAGGAAAGGACCAGAGAATGAAATTGGCTGCTCTTCAGGCTCTGCCAGTGGCAAGTTCAAATTTTTGGTGGGGCTCTCTAACCCACTTTTGCTATACATGGGCTCCTTGTGATGCTTCACTGAACTCAGGTAATTGTTTCAAGCAGTCATTCTCATTCAGGTCATCTCTTCTTTGCAGCCTTGATCTCACTTCTTTTCTTGAACCTACCATTTCTGCTTCATTTCTCTCTTGATTGTATCATAGACAAGAGCCAATTTTAGGCAACCTGATTCCCAAAATCAAAGTGAAAACCTGATCTGAGCCTTGGACCAGCATGAATCATTAATGTTGCCCTCTAAATAAATACCTAGATGTTGACAGAAGTTAAGAGACACTTAGTGTTAAAGACCAAAGTGAATGTTTCTGAAGTTCAACTGGACCCTTATAGTGTCTGTTCTTGTTGTTCAGTTCAGTCATTTTAACAATGAGACCAAGGTACTGAGAGGAAAGGCAACTGAGTCTGAATGAACATTGTGGGTTTCGAGACCAGAACTGAAGACAACAAAACTGGAGAAACCATCTATTTTCTCAGAGTCTTTCCAGAATAAGTTCTAGGTCTCATAGTTCCTTTCTCTGTGTTCTTGAGAGATTGCTGCCGAGGTAGTTCCCTGGTTTCTTGGTTCTGCGCAGTGCTGTAACACCTCCTGCAAAAATGGCAGTAGACAGACTATGGTAATGTTGGTGTGCAACCCTGGGGAGTATGAGCAGTGCAAGATTGTTTTGTGGTGTTTTAGTGCCTAACATGACTGTGAAACTCAAACTAATGGTAGAAGAGACAGAATTCCCATCTAGGCAAACAGTGGTCATAAAAGGTTGAAAACTGTGTGGTAGAGCTCTTCTCTGAGCCATTTTCTCCCTCCCTCATAGCTTCCTAGTGTTGGGCATGTATTTCCACATCAAACGCTCTAATTTACGTGCTGGAGCTAAAGCCTGTATATTGTACAGCCTGTTGGTGCAGTCAGCAAAACGTAAGGGAATCATCTTGAGTGAAGATAATTTTTTATTCCCACTACTATTCAGGAATATGTTATGTTACAGGCCTCTGTTGGGGCAACCTTATGAACTCGAAAACTGGCATTTGCAATTTTGTGGGGGTATAACTAGATGGAAGCTACCTGGGAATCAACTGCATGGAGTGAAGCTGGGAAAGCAGGTTTGAACACTAAGATCAAGGCAGTAAACAAGTCAGTAAAGTGATTATGCTTCTGTGCTTTTCTGCCTTGTTGTTTTACAAATAAGCATTCTTGCTTTTCTTAACAGGAATAAAAACAATGATGATAAATAATGCTCGTAATTATATAGTTTTAAAAGTAGCCTCTATCTGCAAATGCATAAAGCCAACAATTTGTGAACCAAGCTCTATGACAGCCCAAGGCTGTGAAACTGATTAAAATGGAAAAAAGTAGTTTTAATTAACCCTTAAATTATGAAGCACATTCTCTGAAAAGCCAAGCTGCCTCATTGAAGCCAGAAAGGAGGTTAATAAAAAGAGCTGCACTTAAATTAAGATGCTTTATTATTATTAGTTCTTTCTGTAATCTGTTTTGAAATGACAGTTTCTCTCATGGAATGAAAGGCAATTTCAAAATGATGGGAATTCCCATAGAAGAGGAACATTATCTTTTAACTGGCTGTCAGTGCTGCCACTCTATCCCAATAGGCAACATAACCTTGGATACTGTGAACACGAATAACATGCATTTTCTGCTTATGCTAAATATTTCTTACTGTAAAATCCTCATGAAGTCAAAAGCAAAATTGGAGATGAAGGCAGTAAGCATATTTTTGCAAAAAATGAAGCTCTTTACTTCAGCTGAAGAAAATAGTAATCCTTAGTAAAGGATTTTGCAAACTGGTTCACAAAGAACAGTCTAAGAAAAGTATTTTCAGCTTGTTCTTTTTTTTCCTCCATTGTATCTTTTGAGTGTTTGTGCACAGATCTTGGTTCATATATTTCTAGACATGCCATGTAAGGCTACGTTCTTAATTTACAATGGGAAAGAGCATTTGTATAAAACATCCCTTTTCTTAGACTTATTCATATCTTAGTTTTGCAAGCCACTTTCACTTTTCCCCCAGCTCAACCCCTCAGGCCCTTGATTTCTTTTCTAGCATCCTGAGAGCACCTTTAAGGCTCTTTTGCAGCTCCGTGTTCGGTTTGTCTCTGCAGATTTGCAGATGCATTTGGAGACTTGGTCAGCAAATGTCAAGGTTATTTTTCTGATTTGTGGCATTGCTTGTCTGGCCATTGCAAACACTGTGCTTGGCTTCTTTATCACTTTGCATCCATCAGCAATCAGAACTTGGTATATAATAACTTTAATTTCACTTGGAAAAAAAGCATGATCAGCATTGCTGAGTAGATGGGAACGTGATTTTAGGGACGTACTCTTTACGTCACTGTCATGGCTTAACCCCAGCTGGCAACTAAGTACCACACAGCTGCTTGCTTACCCCCTACCTTCCCAGCCCTCAGTGGGATGGGAAAGAGAATCAGAAAAGTATTAAACACATGGGTCATGATAAGAATAAGAACAGTTTAATAAGAATAATTCAGTTTAATAACTGAAATAAAATAATAACAATAATGTGGTGATGATGATGATGATGATGAAGAAAAGGAAAGGGAGAGAGAGGTATAAAAGCCAAGAAAAAAAAGTGATGCACAGTGCAGTCACTCACCACCCACTGACTGATGCCCAGCCCATCCCTGAGCAGCGATCAGAGGCTCCCGACCTACTACCCCCTGTTTATATATTGAGCATGACAGTCCATGGTATGGGATGTCTCTTCAGCCAGTCCAGGTCAGCTCTCCTGGCCATGCTCCCTCCCAGTTTCTTGTGCATCTCCTCACTGGCAGACCATGGGAAATTGAAAAGTTCTTGATTTAGAGTAAGCTCTACTTAGCAACAACTAAAATATCTGTGTTATTAAAAGTTATTAAAATACTGAATCCAAGACACAGCACTGTGCCAGCTACTAAGAAGAAATTTAACTCTATCTCAGCCAAAACCAGGACAATCACACATCCTTTGTTTAATAACCATTTGTGAAAAAGTTTGATTTCCCTTCCCTTTTTAAATGCCAAAATAGCATGCATCTTTTTCCTTGTTGTTTTCAAACTTGTTCTATTATAAAATTACAGTGAAAGTATGGATGTTTGTTTAAACTTAGTTATTGCCAGTTCTACCAGAGAAGGAAGTGTCACTTCTCAAAGAATTTTTACTACTGCAGATTATTTTCACTTAGAAGTCAATAATGTGGTGATCTTCAGGGATACTTAAGTCTAGTACTCAAAATTCTGTGATTAGAATTTTGGAAATGCAACATTTTGCACAGTGCTTGACAAAGGTTTGCTGCTGCCTAGATTTTTTGAAATGCTTTCTTTTTTTTCTCTGGCACCTTATGTCTTCCTTTTGTACAGATGAAAGTATCTTTGTCAAAGATAAAGTTGATAACATCATGTTTATTTCCACATAGATAAAAGTTCAAGGATCTGTGTACAGTTGTACTGAGAGAAGTATCCTGAGAAATTAGAGTTAAATTGGTAAAAGGACAGTGAAACCATACCCAGTAGGTACAGGTGCAATCTTTTCCTTCCATCAAAGAAGATAAATGTGATGGACAGCTGCTAATTCTTTTTCTCCCTCTTTGTGCAGTGTCCTTTACCTACTGTATGAAAAATCAAAGGGAGTAATTCCTGTATTGTTTCAATTCCTGTTATTTTTTAGTAGAGTTTCTATCAGGTGGATGACATACACAGCATTGAATTTCTTCACACATTTCTTTCTATAATGTTGTTAATATTCTAGAGTTGGGATTTTGCTTCCAGGTGTTAATGTTAGAAACCTGAATATAATTACCAATGTTTCTTTGGAAAATACACAAATCACTATAAAAATTGTCAGTGAAGTCAAATCTTGTGAGGTAGGAAGAGATTTTATTCAGGACCTTGGTTGTTCTGAATATGTATGTAGATCAAGTACCTAACAGGTGGAAGAAGGAATCTGTATCTTTAATTAGATTTTTTTTTTTAAATTTCTGCAGTTTTAAGAGATCGGTGTCCATCTTTCTTAGCCATAGCAAAACATAATGCAGAGGCATTGAGAGAGTCTGTGGAAACACAGGGCAGCTGTGAATGAATTTTGGTTAGGAAGAAAGACTGGATTCACAAGTTAAGCTGTGAGGCTACTCCGGCCGGGTATGTGTCATGGCAGAGAAAAGCGATTTAAGGGAAAGCACTGTAGTTATCTAAAGAGATGCTAACGTGGCCACCTGTGTGGGTGGGAAGATCGCACAAAGGCTCAGAATCTCCCCAGATACCTCTAGGCTGCACCTAGGGAGTCATTGGGAGGGAGCTGTTCAGCTGTCCATAGCTCCCTTTTTTAATTAGTGCAGACCTTAGTTACCTAGCGAAGATGATTCAGCTCAGTCCACTGCCTGTAGAGGTCATTTGAGTGATTATGCTTCTAATTTGGGCTCCCTATTCAAGCCTCAAGGGTTTAGTAAAAATTCATGAAAATAAGCGTCTGTTTCGTCCCTGTAAGAGCTATGGAAGTTCTCCATTTGGATCCCAGTAGGAAATGTATAATCAGAGCACAGAAGATCAGCTTCAAGAGTCCTGGTGTTTCTATGGTAAACAGGGAAAATAAATACCTCTCTTTGGAGAACATTCAGAATCAGCCTTTGGATTGTCATTGTAAACTTAAGGGGTCCCAAAAGATACAGACACAACTCCATCTAAATAATCTGTAGGAAGCAAATGATCAAGCCAGTTAGAAGAAATGTTTTTTGAAGTATGCTGTTGAGGAAGAATTCCTTTAAACTTAGTTATGCATTTCACCTAGAGACTTTCTCTCAAAATTAAATTAATAAACTGAATAGACCATTAAAAATACACAATTTGTTACAAATTCCACTCTCCTCACAGATACTTTTAAAGTATTTTGGAGTCATTAAAAATAATCTAAAATAGTAACAGAGGATAAGAGGGTATACAGCAAATATCAAAATGATTTATTCATTTAATTAATCATTTTTCTATGGTGCTATATGTGCCCCAGTAATAGAATTTTTTGAAGAAAATACATTAACTCCATAATGTTAAAACCCTGAGCAGTAAATTACGTGTTACTCTCCCCCCATTCACTTCCTGTTTGGGGCGTAGAAAGATTTCTATGAATAGCAGTTAATGTAATTATTGTCTAAGAAAGAAGGTAGGCAGTATTATGTCATGCTGAAAGTGTTGGACAGGCATTGAGTGACAGCTTTTCACAACGGCATTGTGAGATTTATCCCGGTGAGATCCGTGACCATTGCTGCAAGGGCATCCCAGTGCCAAAGGAGCAACTACAGTAGGACAGCACTGGGGGCGTCAGAGGAGCAGGGAAGGCCTTTTGCTTGATGTACAGGACTATCATGATCCACTATTTATCATGAATGAGAAGTATTAATTCCACTCTTTGTACTCTGCCTAAATGTGGTGAATCAGTGTGCAGCAAAAATTAATTGGAATAGTAGTTTATTGACTCCCCAGATGTTGTGCTCATTTGTCTTTTTAATGGTTGTTGCTGAGAGATAATACTAAGCTGATATGAGTCACAGTGCAAAATGTGCAAGAGGAGGAAAGACTGTGCTTGCAAAGGTACAGCATTTTCTCTGCCTTGAAGAATTTTTGAGGTGCATTTGTTTTGCATCTAGATCCTTTGTGTGAAGAAGAAGTATGACAAGTACGGGGAAAATCTGTGGAATCAAGTGTAGCAGAGGGAGGTTATAGCCATATTATGATTTCTACTGTGAAATAAGCCTAGAGGAGTCAGTTAACAATGAACACGGAAGAAGCATTGTTCCAGTGGGAGGAAACAAGATGATTTGGAAAAGTTCTTGGAACAGTTAAGGAGAATTGAAAGCATAAAAAATTTGGCACTGTTAGGATTTCAACTTCTATTAGTGGAACAATTTAAAATACATAAAAATACTTGGTTGCACGAGGATAGATATCTTTCTAAATCTGTTGCAAGTTCAAAACAAGGATTGGATTAATTCCTAAAGAGATACTAGAGGGAATGGCTTGGGGGATATTCTGTAGTAACTTTTGTCTTACATTTGTGGATACCAGAGGAGGAGTAGGGGAGCAGATCACATAGAGGCCAAGCTTGCAAGCCATCTCCACACAGCACCTCTTCATGGCACTGGGGACACAGAGAAAACCTGGGGTTAGGTGGACATTGATCTACTTCAGTGTTTTCTTGTGTTTTGAAGTGTGGAACTCAAAGAAACAGCTACATTCCATTAAAGGAGAGGAAGAACCTGTCAGGCCCTCATCTTTTCTCGAGAAGGCTTGTGCAGTACCTGAACAATCCCAGCTTTTTTCTTCATCCTAAGTGCGTACCTGAATTCCTCCTGCAGAAGCCAGACAGATGCATGTTTCAGATGAATGTTTAATGCTATTTGATGTCAGGTTCTGCAGGTCGTATCTGTCAGAGGGAAATAGGGTCAATGTGCATTACTTTCTGATCTGTGACTACATATTGTCTGTGTCCTAAGTGCTGTGTGCTTCAGTGAAGGTCTGTCTAAAGTTTCATGGTTAGAATGAAAAGGTTTAGAAAACGGGGTTTTGTTTACATTCTAGGTCCTGAAGAACCTGTGGCCAGCCCAGAATTAACAGTTTATCTGGTTATCACTGTTCTTAATCAGCCTTAGTGCCATGGCAACCCAGAAGGAAAAAAAGCAGTCCATTCTAAGGAGACCTCTCTTAGGTTTGTCCTGTGCATGACCACCTCCATGAAGACTCAAGACATACATCATTGGGGTACTCTAAAATAAGTGACTACATAAACCTAGGAACAAACTTGTTTCCTGTCTAATAAAAACACATGAACTGATGGAAGAGAATTTTGAATTAATGCTGACCTGTTCAGCAACACTAGTGCCCTATGGCTCTTCAGGTGTCATCACTGACAGTGCTTGAACTTTGAGGGAATCCTTTATTTGCATAAAGAAAATGCTGCAAAATACTGGCTGCATGAAATACATTGCCTCAGCTTAGACACAGCATGGGCACACAGCAGCCCCTTTTGTGATGGAAATCTCACAAGCACTGAACTGTACTAGTGTCAGTTGTTTTAGCACATGTGGGAGCAGTATCACTATCTTTTCTGTAGGAATGAGCATCATTTGCCTGGAGATTGTACTAAAGTGTTCCCACTTCAAGACTGAGTTCAGAAAAAGTGAGAAATTACACCATCGGTCCTGTCTGGTGAGAAGAAACAGGATTTAAACAGTGCCAGTTAGGCTAGGCGTGCTGTTTCACATTCAAGGCTTTCCAGCTGAAATGGTTTGTGTTTTCAGTCTTGGGTAGAGGAAACTTTGAGATGCTAGGCAAGAGCTGGCTCTCTCCTATTGAGATAGACAACAGAAGACAGCAAGGGAGATTCTGGCTATATAAGGAGGAAAAAAGATCCCCAGTAAAAAAATTTAAAGAAATATCCTGTTCAGCACTACTACCAAAGAAGCTGAGGTATCTCCATCCTTGGTGGTGTTCAAAACTCATCTTGGCAACTTTCCCAAGGAACTCTTCTCCCTTGCTGGTTGTTCAGCTAAGAATCAAGAGTCTTGAAAATATTGGTGATGATTGTATCCGTTTATCTTATTGGGATCTTGAACATAAATTTTGGTAATCCGGGTACCACAGTGATGTGGTCAAAGTAAGTAATCATGATAACACTGGTGAATAATGTAAGCAGATAACCCAGAAACTTCCATTTCCTGAAGCTTGGTATTACAAAAAAAGTCATATGTGACTGGTCTTTTCTGATGGCTTGGGATCTTCACAGTTTTATAGGGTTAAATCATTAAAAGATACTTGGATCCTCAGGAACTGTCCCTCTTT
Source organism: Atrichornis clamosus (assembly GCA_013400975.1). Classification (NCBI taxonomy): domain Eukaryota; kingdom Metazoa; phylum Chordata; class Aves; order Passeriformes; family Menuridae; genus Atrichornis; species Atrichornis clamosus. Next base: position 194,466 of record WBMZ01031602.1, on the reverse strand, counting down.
TCAGATGCTTTATGATTTTCAGGACTTCCAAGGAGATGGAGATCATTCCACTAGCTAAAAAAAATACATGCCTAAAAATGGTTTAGAATCCTTTATGGAAAGGTTCGCCTAAGAGGATTGACAGCTGGTACATGAGTGGCAAGTTCATGTTGTTGGAAGAGAAGGAGAATGAGAAGGGGTGTTTAGGGAAGTTCATTGAAGAATCCTGTGCAGAGAAGATGTACTGCTTTGCAGTTGCACTTGGAGGAGAATGGGGAATAGTGGATTCCACAGAGAGGAGAAGTAACCTCTCTGAACGCAGTTTTGGAAGAAGTAACTAGCTGAGAAGGCCATGGAAGTGTGCTTGTGTGGACAAGAGAAGAGGGTGGTTTAAAAGTTGGGATGGTTTGAGGTTTCTGTTTACGTAGTTTGGTGTAGGGAAGAAGTAGTAGGAGAACTGAAGAATGAAAGATGAGCGTCTTTGGGTGTAGTCAGATTCTATACACATCGGGTGCTAGGGGGAAGGGCAGGGCAGTGGTTAGCAATTTAGGGGCTTGGTACTCTTTAATTCACAGAGGCTAGTGCTTCCCTCCTACTCTCCCTTAAATGCTTCCATAATGTTCTGTCTATCCTTCATTGTGGTGTAAGCATTTTTCATTGAGGTGTGGAAGAAGCAGAATTAAAAAAAAAATTAAAAAAAAAAAAAGAAGCAAACTTAGCTTTTTTAACTACTAAATCATAAGCAGCTTTTTAATTTAGCTACAGTTTATTTCAGGGGAAAGTAATTTCCAGTCTAATCCAGACAAAGGTTGTGTGATTCCTCATGATGAGCGGCCTAACTTTGGTGGGATACAGGATTGACCAGGATAAGCCAAACAGATGTTGTAAGAGACATGTGCAGGTCCAGAGGGAGGCAGAATTATTGGTTTCCTTGGAGTCGGAAATTGGTTTCTGTGTATGTGGGGTTTTTAGTTTTGTCTGTTTTGTGATAATTTCACTGCTTTGACCTGAGATCCAGCAGCCAAACCTGGGTTCTGTTTTCTCCTCTCACCCATAAGTTATATGGCATGAGAAAATCTGTGTTGTGAGCTGTTTTCAAACCTTCTGCAAATGAATTAAGTCCTATTGAGTGAAATTAAAGTTTTCTTCAGTTTGTTTGACCTCTGTTTCTGCAATTATTTGCCTTGAATATGAATGTTTAAAAGTCCCCATCTGTTAAGATTTTACTGGCCTAATAAAAAATTGTTAGACATTATAATGTTATAGATTGTCTGGCAGTACAAACGGTGAGTATTTATGTCTCCATGTAGAGATGTGTTGCAGGCTTGATTTTAGTGTACCCAGTCTTAGTTTTAGTGGTTCAGGCAGCTGTCTTCAGGCCTGTTCCAGGAGAACACTATGTGCCTGGATAGTTCTTTCTGTAAAGAAGAACTTTCTGATCATTCAGCCTGAAATTTTCTTTTTTTCACAGTTGCATCCAGTGAAAAATGGTGTTTGTATTCTATTATGTGTTGTATGCATGGTTCATAAACTAATAAGCAGTACCTGTATTATATCCATCCTCACATTTAATCTTAATTTTTCCTGTTATACTTAACTGATTTTATTTTTCTCCTTCCTCAGAAGCAATGAATTGAAGTTTTTGCCTCTCGCTGAGGTCCCTTTAGTTTCCTTACATTTTAGTGATGCCCAGAGTGCCTTTGGTTCATCTGCGTTGGGTGCTCTAGGTTCTCACTGGGGGCAGCGTAAAAAAGAACTGTTCCATCCTGCCCAGTAATTTCTCTCCCTCTCCAAAAAAGCAAATCTAATTGCACTCCACTGCCTTTTCGCATACTCCCCAGGCTGCTTTTTTCTCTGCTATGCCCAACTTGCTCAATCCCCCATTGCGAGGTTTTCAGATAATTGCACTGAGGCTGCCCCTTTTAATTACAACTCTTCCCTCCCCTCTTTCAGCCAGGTTATTGAGCCATTTCTGTATATTGCCCGAGACATTTTTCTTTCTCCTTAGCTACGCTTCACTGTCTCACTGAAGACATTGGAATGTTTTCAATGCTCTGTGCAAAGAGCACCTGAAGAAACAAAACATACTAGCTTTTTGCATGCAACCTACATATTACTGTGATATTTCTCTGGTGGGCCGAGAATTGGACAGATGGAGCTAGAATTACCTTGCTTAGCAAAATTGTTATGCTGTATTGATCTAATGCAATGCTGGATTAGGCTACATGCTGCTCCCTTACTGTAAGATAAGCCTTTATGTCAGATTCTTAATGCTGGTGGAGTTTTGTTTGGAATTTTTCCCACTTAAGATAATAAACTTGGACTTGTGTGCTTTTTCTGGCTGTAATGCAGGCTCCCTATTTGACCTTAAATATCACAACGTTTGCTTCCTCACGTACAACATATCAATGGGAAAAATACTGTCCAACTTAGTAGTGTTGTGCAGTCATATGCTTAAAGGGACAAATGCCTGCATCTGAAACGCAGTTACAAGTGTGTCAACTGTGCAGATTTGTGTTGGCAAAAACTCTCCTGTCATGGCTACTGCCCTGCAGAGTCCTGAAAAGGCAAAGCATAAATTGTAAGAGACAGCATTTGAAAAGCGTACAGGGGAAATGGAATGGACACCTTCCAAGAGAGGCTGCCAAAGATGCAAAAAGGGTCAGGACTTAAGTAATAGTACAGCCTATACTGTGGTACAGATTAGCATTGATTTGGGAACCCCACTCTCACTGCTGCCATGAAAATCTCAAAATCTGTGTGTGCTGGTAGTGTACAAACACCTGTGACTGACTGAAGTCTTGAGAGGTGGGTGTATGATACATACTGGGTCTGTGCTACTCCTTTTCACCCGTATCTTGGAAGTAGTAAATGATGGATTGGGTGTATAAAAACTGTCAGTTTTGTTTTAGTGTGACCTGATTTCTGTTTCTACCTTCTGTTTTTTCTCAAACAGTATTTCTCTGTGAAGGCTTCTGTGCTTTAATTTGTGAAGATACTAAAACACTCCAAGAAATCTCTGACCATTTCAAGGGAGTGGTGTGTGTTCCTTGAAGATGGTGGTATGTACAGAGAATCTTCATGGATTCTAATGCTGGCATCAGTCCAAGAAGAGTGTCGGGAATGGGTTGGCTCTGGATGGTCTTCTTCTTTCATCTAGTCGCCTCACTAGAAGGTAAGAACAGATGTTTTGCAACTGCAGAGTTTTCTGTAGAGGTTAGAAAGGAGTGTGCTCTCAACTATGCTTATCCAAGTCTAGATGAGCATTGAGCACGTGTCTTTCTGTTTGATGGTTGATCTCTTGAGATTTAAAAAGTGGTTAGGATTGTTTCTAGTGGGAGAGACAAACCTCTTTGTGAGGGATCATTAATGAACTTTACTACTAGCTATCTCAGAAGTGACTGCCTCAAACAATAGATGTTTGTTCTTGAGGAATAAGCTCTTTGTTTATGCTTTGTGTGTATTTGATTCTTGTATTCCTGTTCTTGCACTATGTTTGCTTTGTGAAACCATCTCTGGATGCTAACACTGTTCTAGAAGACAGCACCCAGTGGGCTCAAATGAAGAGTCTTTGTCTCACATCTGACAAACTTGCCTCAAATAATAGATATGGAGAGAATGCTTTGCATGAGCAAGAAGAGGCAGTTCACATTCAGCCAGCAGAGGAGAGGAGGGAGAGAGCAGTGAAGACAGGGTAGGGAAAAGGTGGGCAGGGGAAAGGAGATGCCAAGAAAATGGTAGAAGAAAGAACAGATGATAGAAGGGAGGGCGATGAGAGCAGGAGATGAGAGCTATGGAAGACAGTTAGAGAAGGGCAGAGGAATTGTAAACAGTCCTCTTGTTTGTTCCAAGAATATCCTTGCAGCTACATGTGCTCAATGAACTGTACTGCTTTGTGATGAATGTTCATCTCCTGCATTTCTGAAAGCCTCTGAAAAATGAGAGGAGGGAGAGATGAAATCAAAGGGAAGCAAGGAAAGACCGAGAGGAGAGGAAAGGAAAGGAGAATAGTGTGAGATCTAATAAAAAAGAGGAAAGCTTGTTAAAGCATCCCTTCTCTTAATAGGAGGGGAACAGAGTGATGGGGGATGTTCAGAGACGAAATAATTGATGTAAGATAATAATACAAATTCTTAAATCTCTGAAATTCTGTGAATTACTGATTTCAAAATTGTATTACAAATTACTACGTAATTCCTTGTGTAACTGATAGAGGAACTGAGATAGAAATGGTGATGAAAATGTCAATTCTCTCTGCAAATATAAAATAACTCAGTGATGCCTGTAGGAACTAACATTTTTTTCTAATTCAGTGCTCACTCCTATAAGTCTGTAGAGATAAAAGAGTTTAGAAAGCACTGTGTGATGCAGCTTCACAGATGACATAGTTGAATTGCCTGGATTAAAATAGGAGAGTAAAATTCTGCCTCTGGAGATGAAGCAGTAAAGGTGCCCATGAGCTGAATTTCAACTCTCAATTTAGTCAGGGGAGTCAGCATGTTCATTGTGACTGTACTGCATGGTCCTAAGTTTGCACTCCAAAGCTGATTTGCATCTCAGAGGAAAGTATTTTTGCTGTCAAAAGTCAAAGAAAAATTATGCAGTAAGGGAGGAAAATCTGATGATAACTAGGTAGAAAGCATTGCTTTAGAACAGAGTTGTCCATAAAGAAAAGGCCCATGGCCTGTTTGTTGACTCATTATTATTATATACAGCAGAAACTTGAAATTCAGGTTTTAGATTTAAGTTGAAAATATAGGGAATATTCCATGTGGTCTTTAGTTTTTGTAGGGTTTCTTAGAAGTTTTGGATGGTGTCTAAAGTATGTCTCGCCTCTAACTGAAGAGGATTGACTGAGTGGGAAAATCAGTCAAGGTAATTTTTCTTCCTGGTGTTTCTCAGGCATTTTAGTTAAACAGTCTGAATGTAAATCACTTCTTGTCTCAAACTAAATGTTGTTCAAATTTTGTGTGAAATTTTCTAAACCTTAATGTGAATCATTAAGAAAAGAAGGAGAAGCTGTAGAGAGGGCAAGAGACTTAGTCAAAATATTCAAACCATCTTTATTTGCATTATGAAGAGAGCAAATAGTTCTTATGCAGAATACCTCTGAGATACAAAGAAGGCAGCATGCTTTTACAGGACCTAATGGAACTTTAAACTCCTTCATGACTCGAGAGTAAAGAAGTTCTTGTAAGCAATTGAAAATGTTTTTGTTGTTATTGTTACTGGGTTTAAGGCATATAAAGGAATCATTAGGCTGAATTTATTTGATACAGCTCTGGTATTTGAACACACTGATTTCACTAGGAACGAGCACATCTGTCCAAAGTTTTCCAGACACGATTTTGACACTAGAATAAAAAACCTGAATGGAAACTTGAGGGAAAGCTGCTTTGCAAACAGATGACATTTGTATACTTGTCATTTTAGCTTTATAAAAGGAAAAAAAATTGCATAAAAGTTTTTGTTAAAATTACATTTCTCAATGTTTATGGCTCTGCAAGAGTTTTTGAGGATTTCGTTTTGAGAGCATTATTTTTGAGCTATATGCTGGGTGAAGTCATTACTTTCCTTTTTCTCAAAGCCACTTAAAGAAATACACTGACTTTATCTCTTTGAAAATCTGTCATACATACATATGTATGTAATATGTAATTGCAGTTTATCACTGAATATTTAAGTTAACATTTTAGGTTAACCTTTCTGATTGTAAAAGTTAGTGAAGCATAGAATTTAAGAATGCCTGACGGGTTGCAGTCAAGACAGGTGAGAACAAGTGTTAACTTGTTAATGAAGTAGCTTAGGACACTGAGATCAATTTTATGTGGAATATTGGTTTTGCTTTGATGGAGTTATGTCTACCTCTGTAAACACAAGTGGAGTTCATTTTGCAGAACTCATTAAATACTTTCCAAAGGAATGATGTGTTCTGCATGTAAGTGACTGCATTTATTTTACAACAAGCTCTTAAGCCTGCAGAATGTCTGGGTAACCATTCTGTCTATCTTCCAGAAGTTCAAGATATAGAGAGAATAATTCTTCTGCTTTGGGAGAACCTCTTTGCATTAAAAGTGTCTCCTTGGCAGAAGGGAATATGGAAGAAAAAGGTAGTGAGGTCAGACCTTCTTATTTCATTTTTGCCCTAGCTTTTTTACCAACTGAGCTGTTGAAAATAATGTATTGATTGCTCAAATTGGCTTTCCTTTGAAGTGGAAGAAAACTGTACTTTCCTTAGAGGGAATCTTCAGAGTGAAAATTACTATTGTCTTTTGGTTTATTATATGCAGTTTAGTATATACAAAGAAAGGTTAAATTAGCGTTATTTTATTTCAGGGAGGTGAAAAAAATGAAATTAACTTTTTCATTCGATTGCTTGAGATTCATATAAGTTATTAAAATCGTAGCAAACATTTTCTTCCCAGTTCTTTCCTGACCCTCCCCTGCATACCAAAATCTTTGCCACATGCTTGGAAAGCCCAGGGCAGAGGAATAACCTGTTGGAGACATGCAGAAGGTGAATGAGACTGGGCTGGATGTACAACTTGTTTGTAAAGGCGTAATAGACATGGGTTTTATCCCTTTGGTCAGTCTCAGCAGCTCTGTTGTGAGTTTTCTTCCATAACAGATTCCTGTGTAGTCCCTGTGCTAGGACATCCCTATTCCCAGGTTTGTACCGTGCCCTGTGTTGAATCTGTTCCCAAACTGCAGCATAACCCTTGCTGCTTGGAGGCCAGTAGGACAGTAGAGACTATTCATGCTGCAACTAACACTGTTTATTTTCAAAGCTAATTAAAGCTTCAAAGAAAAGGAATGGCATTCTTATAATGTAGGGTATTTGGGACTTTAAGAATATGCTTCAGTAAAACCTTGGAAGACTTAAGCTCACTTTTTAATGAAAAAAAGTAAGCAGGAAAGCATCGATAAGCATTAAAAGTCACACTGTGCTGTTATCAAAAATAGACAGTGTGATGGCAGTGGCAGTAGGATCCAAACTCTAGACTCAATAGGTGTTTGCAGAATGACCCTCTTTAGCTGTGGAAGAATAGATATTATACTGTATCACTAGGAAAGTTGTAGATAGTAATTTAATTTGATTTCGTATGCAAAGTGAAACTTTTTTTTAATTTACTGATGTCTGCATTTTCTGACATCAGTAGATGAACTAGTGCAACATGCTAATCCTGGCAGTTTCCTTAGAACTTTAACAAAAGAAAAGGGTTGGGAAAGAGAAAAATACACAGTCATTCATAAAGCTTAAAAACTGTGTTACCTTGCAAAAAGCTGTGTATTTCCATATCCTAGGCCATGTGGCTGTCATTTCTGTCTTTCACAGATGGTACATAATTCCTGGTTGGAGTGTGAGAATACCTACTTGAAGATGACAACTTTGATGTTCTGACAGTGTCAGCATTTTGCTCTGACATAGCAAGTAGTTAAATAATGTTATACTTCATGGAACTTACTAAACACATATTCCATTGACTCCAAATGGCTTTTTAAAAATTAATTGCATCTGAGTACAAAAGTAATACAGGATCATTCATCACCAGAATGACATTAGAGATTTATACAAGAAAAAATTCAAACTCATTTGTGTCAGTTGAATGATAAAAGGCTCCTGATGAAAGGGTCCTCTCCTCACGCTCAAAGGGCCACAGAGGAACAGTAAAAGGCAGGAGAACCTGAATAACCTAATAGCGAATAAGAACCCTGACCCAGCTTCTGCCAGAGCTATCACAGGAGTGTAATCAGTCCATGGAGTGGGAATGGAACTCATTAAGTTAAATCGATGGAAGTGCTCTCTGGAACACCTTTCAGATTGAAAGAGGTTATTGCCAACAGGTGCATGGGATTTATTATGGGATGTAGGGAAGATAATTTGGGGCTTCCGCAAAACTTACTATGAGTTGTTCAGGGGAGTAACCACAGGTATGGAAAGGGAGGGATCAAGGTGGTTTTGGGGAGAATTAAGTGAGGCCAGTCATGTAAAGAGACTACAGGTCAGTATGCCTGTCAGGCACCTTATCACCACAGTCTACCCTATCTTATTAAATTCAATTTTTCACTAGTTACCTGGGTGAGGGGGCTTTATTTTGTTTGTATGTGTGTATATGGGCATTTATATTCCAGCTACTGGAGTTGAACCACAGGTCATAGTGGCCCATGAGTCAGCACTATCAGCTAGGGGTGAAAATCAAGTGCTGCGAACTCGAGTTGGACCACAGGTCATTGAATCTGTGCATCTGTGACGCACACAACTGGAGTGAGTGAGCTTAAATTAGTGAGTCTGTGATCTCTCTATCAAGCCAGACTCGCTTGATAGTAGAGTAAGTGGGTTGGGAAGCCAGGGAAAGCCAGAGGGTCCGGGTGAGACACCTGTGTGTGTGTCTCAGTGAGCGAGACGGATGGAGGGGTTTGTCTAGTGAGGGAAGGTCAGCTACCAGGAGGCCCAGGTGAATGTATTGTGGTCACCATAAATTCTGGGGGTGCTTTGAGTGTCCTGTCTATATGTTGTGTATCTCAGTGCAACTGGAGACAAGATGATCCTGGGGCCTACTCCCGGGTAGGCTGAGTGTCTAAGACCCGTTGATGGAGAGATCCACAGTATAGCAGCCCAGGAGAACAAGAATCCAGGGCTAGCTACTGGGTAGGCTGCATGTTTAAAGACAGTTAGAGGATCCCTAGTGTGCCTCGGTGTGTGTGAAGGGATGTATCAGTGAGTGAGACTGAGTACTCGCAACAGGAGTGGGGCTGTGAGCTTCAGGTGCCAGCAAAAGGAGAGGCCACAAATCCAGATGTCTGCTACTGGAGGCTCAGTGTTCAGGGACAGCTATTGCAGGGATCCATATCGTATATAAATGCATACATATTTCCCACTAACAAACCTTCATCCTGACCAACCAGAAAGGGTAGCAGGATGAGGCCATTGGTGGTGCTGTTTCTGTTTGCATGACTGGTGAGTGTTTCTGTCTGTGTTGGTCTTGGTGGCTGGCCATTCATGTATGTGCAGTGCCTACATGTGTTTGTGTGTGGGCCTGTTGGGAATACCCACCTAACCTTGCTGTTGGTTGAGCCTGGGGCCATGGAGCTGCAGCAGCCTGGCTTATGTGAGAGCAGCCCGGCTTATGTGAGGTTACTGGATTTGACAACTCCTAACAATAATCTTGCACAAGCCCAGAGAATGCTCTCTCTTTCCAGCCTTCTTAGAGAGCATTCCCAGTCTTCCTGCTTGTTCAAGGCATGATCATAGAAGGCAGAATAAACTCAGTAATTTTCAGTTCTTTCCAAGAAGTCTGTTAGCTGAGAGAGAGCTTTGCTGCTTGGGGCATTCAGCTGCAGAGCAAAGCAAACTCTCCGAATGTTACCTTTTACCATAGTGCCCTTTGCCCTCTACCAATGTACATCTAGATATATTCAGAATTCAACTGGACAAGGTTTTGAGCAACCTACTGTAGTTTATCCTGACCTTGAGCATGGTGTTGATCAAGATGACCTCTGAACCTCCCTTCCAGCTTGTTTCATTCTGTGGTTCTACGATCTTAGCACCAGAATCTCATCCCACAGGTAAAGGGATTCTTTTGTTCTCTTTTCAGTGGCTATAGTTTGCTAGGCTTTGATTGTGTCATTCCCTCTTGCTTCAATCCAGAAAGCTGTTAGTCCATCTCTGCCTTCGTGAAGGTTGTCTAAGGGTCAACCATCCTTGGGTGAATTGTCATCCTCTTGCATCAGGGGATCATTTTATCTGTAACACAAGCACTAGTCTTGCTTAAAAGTACAGGATAACCAGAATCTGCAAATCATTAACATGCCTATTCTGCACAGCCTGATCTGTAAAAGCAACTTAGAACCTCTGCCCAGTTTATCTTGATGTTGACATTATAGTATAATGTAGCCCAAGAGATTGGATTGTGATGTAAATATAGAATAGTACTAGTTTAAGTATTTGGAATTTTTGTTTGACCCTTTCTGGCCTGCAAGAACTGAGGATACTGAAATGAGAGTTTACATAATTTTTAAAGTTGTTTTACAAAGAATATAATGAACCATTTGACTCTTCCATAAAAGAAGATGGTTTTTCTTTTTAGTTTAGGGAAGAGGAATACACGAGAATCTCTCATCAGTTATTTTTCTCTTCTTTGAACTAAAATAACACTCTGAATAGGAAATTGGAATACCATTCTTCAAAACTGAGATTAAACCAAGAATCAAAGAAGACTTGTCATCATTTCATGTGTTTAAATATCTTGCCTAGTCCTCATTTTTAATGTAGAGTGGAATATTGTTCCATTGATTCTCTGAGATACTTCAGTTAGTGTTGTCTCTAGCAGCATCATGGACTGGACTGAGCCTGGGTCTAAACTGAACTTGCAAGACCCTTGATTTTGTGCAAGGTTGAAAGGGTGTGAGCCATTTTTCTTCCAGGTTGGTAAATTCAGCTGAACAGATAATTTCTCTCTGCACTGAAGAGGAGCAGAATACTGGTCTGACCCAGCACAGTGAGGATGTGGAACATGACATCAGTCATCAGTACTAATAAGGTGTCGGAGTGAAGGCTTGTACCTATACACATGCAGTCATTCATACTGTTAAATTATTAGCACAACCGTGGGTTTGTTTGACCCATGCCAACTAATCTGTACCATAAACAGTGCCTGCACATAGGTCAGAGGTTAGGATGTTCAGACCAAGGACTGTTCTTGACATGGATGCAGCCTTGCACTTCTGTGGGGTTGGGGCTCTTAGCCATGGGAACATGAACCACACTGTGCCTGTTGTCCTCAGAGTAAGGGAGCAGGTTAACAAACAGCTTGTTAGATTTATGAGTGTGCATGCAGCTGGTGTGACTGGGGGTGTGATTCAAGGCATACAGCCAGTAGGAGAGGGAGAAAGTGAAGAAAAAGAGCGAGGGACTTTTGACTGTAAGTTGCGCAATGAGATTTCTGCCCACAAAATTCCTGTGTACCTTTGTTATTTTTCTAATGGTTTCTGACTTAAAATATTTACTGTGAAAGGGACAGTTCTATCTGCTTCAGGCTGCCTATTTCTGTTTGCTTGTAAATACTCCTGTGCTTGATAAATATTACCTTGCTCACTGGTGAAAAGCTGTCTGGAGAATATGCATGACATGGCAAAGTATGGGTTGCTGAGCAAGTCTTCTCTATTTTCTTTCTTCTCTATCCCTTTCTTGCTTTCTATCTGGCTTTCCATGCCCTGATTAACTTTTCTGTAATTTATTTTTTTCCAGAGTTTCTGTGGGGTAAATGCATTATACTTTGGTAATTGGAAGACTCAGACCTGGTGAGAAAAAAAGTTCTTTCTGTGTTGAAAAACGGCCTTGTATATTATTTCAGCATATCAAGGCCAGGTCTGGGAACCCAATGGCAAAGTAATGACACAGTGCAACCCCAGTGCCAGACGGTGCAACTGAGACGGTAATGGGCATGTGGGCGTGCCAAGTCTGTCTGCTGCCAGGACAGCCTAGGGAAGGCTGTGCCTCAGGGAGGCATAGGCCTTTGCAGATGTTCTTACTGCTCAGAGGAGCCGTCTGAGCTGAGCTACCCTTGAGAACTTAGCTGCTAAGCATTTCCTGAGGTCTGTTAGGTAATTTTAGTGGGGTTGTACTTTAGCTGTTACCAGTAGCTCTTTCCAGTTTTGACAAGCCAGCCCAGGTGTTTTGCACTGCTTTTGAATCGATGAACTGCATTAGCTCCTCAGGGAGGTCTGTAGGAATATAGAGAACATTGTTCAGGGACATCAGTGAAGGCTGAGGTCTAGATAAACTTGCTGACTTGATCGTGTCTGCTTTAGGATGAGCCTAGTCTTTCCTTTCCAGTGATTACTGTGGAGTGAATTCCCAGGTGCATTGGTAGGAATAGGGACATCAGCAATCCATAAATTGGAAATAAAAGCCATTGAGGATCTCTTTCCTGTATAAAACATGGAACAATCATATCATTAAACCTTTGCAAGGAAAATAGGAATAAAGAATCCTATTTGTAAGTAAGCTTGTTGCTGTTGAGTTTTGGGTTGGTTTTTTTAATCTGTTTTTTGAGTTTGTTTTTTTTTAAAGTAACAGGATAGAAATATGAAAATCAAAATAAGCAAATAAAGCTTCCCAGAATTTAAGAAAAGGCGGTTGATTTACACAGTATATATCAACACATGTAAATATCTATTCAGCTGAGCCTTTTTCTTAATCTGTGTCCTAAATGTATACAGTAAAGAGCACGTGCTTGCATGCCAGTAACTTCCACGATGATCTCGGACCTTGACATTCTCTTTTGGAGAATACTGTGTTTATAGTTTGCACTGTCACAATCTCTTCTGTATTTCTTTGTACTCGAAAAGAGAATAATGTGTCCAAGAACAGTCAAGGCTAGTGTCTGTGTCCAGTGGTAGATTCAATAACAATGGAAATGCAGACTAGTTGTGGGAATAAACTAGGCCTGCGAGGTTCTACGTGTACCCTACTCCTGAGCAATATAATGTAACAGACTATTTAATACTAATTTTCTGATAAAACTGGGACTCCTACACAGGCTTTCAGTGTAATGCCCAGCTCCAGAACAAAGTGAATCCATTGCATGATCAAATGGCTCGTGATCCTAAACTCCCAAAGAAATTGTGTTCCAGAACTGGAACCAAACATGTCTTGGCCTCATGTGCACATTTACGTCTGCAAATAAAATGAGCAACCATAGTCCTAAGGAGACTGGCATGCATTCATGTAGCTCATCCTGTGTCCCACCTTTTCCTTTCCAAAAAGATAGTGGCCTCATCTGTACTGCTCATTATGGTAATTCTGCTCATGCTGTCAGTGTGCTTATACTTTGCCTGGGAAAGTCTGGTCAGGGTATTGCCAAGCAACTTGATCATCATAAGTTAACATGATTATGTCTCCAGTGCCTCTGCCCCTGTCTTGGCCCTTCTTAATTTACTAGTTTGTATATAACCTGTCATATTTAATCTCAAAAGATAAATGTGTATTTTTGGTGTATGGAAGCCCTCTACAAGACAATCTTGTGAGGAACATATAAGATTTTAGTCTGACTTGGAATAGCACAAAAAACTTTTTTTTAATTTAATTTTTTAAAATATAAACAGAAATACTTCTGGATACAACTCAAGAGACCTCAGAGATTGGCTGGACCACACACCCTTCTGATGGGGTAAGCATTTCCCTTGTCCTCTTCTTGTCTTCTTGACTGTACCTCTGCTGGGAAGATATGCATGCATCTGATGAAGAAAGGGAAACTGGAAGCAGTAAGACTTGGTTCATGGATTTTGTACATATGAACACTGTGGTTGTGCAAAGCCAGATTGCTAAGAGAGGAGGATACTGAGTGGGATGCTACTGCCACCTCCTTACCCTCTTTCTTCCACTCTCCTTCAGAAATACTCATGAGTTCTCCATACAGCCATACCTCCATACAGATGGAATGGAATAGAACAGAACAGAACAGAACAGAACAGAACAGAACAGAACAGAACAGAATAGAATAGAATAGAATAGAATAGAATAGAATAGAATAGAATAGAATAGAATAGAATATTTCAGTTGAAAGGTACCTACAACAATCACCAAGTCCAGCTGCTTGACCACTTAAGAGCTGACCAAAAGGTAAGCATGTTATTCAGGCCACTGTCAAATGCCCCTTAAACACTGACAGGCTTGAGGAATTGACAAGCCCTCTAAGGAAGCCTGTGTCTGACCACCCTCAATTCTGAGCCTTCTGTGAGGCAGCTTTGAGTCATTCCCGTTCATCCTATCATGGATCCCAGGGAGAAGGGATCAGCATCTGCCTCTCCACTTCCCCTCCTCAGGAAGGTGCAAAGAGCAAGGGGGTCGCCCCTCAGCCTCCTTTTTTGCAAACTGGACAAACCCACAGTCTTTAGCTGCTTTTCACAGGACATGCCCTCCAGCCTTTCCACGAGTTTTATTGCCCTCTTCTGCACACACTCAAGGACCTTTCCACCCTTCTGAAATGGTGGGGCCCAGAACTGCTCCCAGCACTCTCGATGAGGTCACACTTGAGCACAGTGGGATGTCTTCCCTTCTGACCAGCTGTGATGCCGTGTTGGATGCACCCCAGAACATGGTTTTTGCCCTGTGGGCTGCCCAGGCACACCCTGCTGACCCACACTGAGCTGCTCCTCACCAGCACCCCCTGGGCCCTCTCTGCAGGGTGCTCTCCAGACACTCCTCTCCCAGTTCATACTTGAGCCTGGAGTTACTCCATCCTAGCTGCAGGATCTGGCATTTGTTCTTGTTAAGTTTTGTGCCATGAATGATTGCCTAATGCTCCAGTGGTGTTGTGCTCCTGAGCCCTCCATGCTCCCAAGAGCAGCATACACGATTCCACTAGTGCTACCATCCTAAGGCTATGCCATGCCAACCCTTGGTTTACTTCAGCTGTCCTGGTGCTGTGCCCTTCCTCCATCAATTCTAGATTAAATCTCTCAATCAGTACCTCCAGTTTATGAGCAAAGGTACATTTCTCCCACTGGGACCATGGATTCCCTAAGGTCCCAACATACCTTGTGTCTCGACGATTCTTCAGTGGTTACGAAACCAAGCATTTTGGCAGGGGCACCAGTCCTGAAGCCAGGTATTGATATCTTGGCATCACTTATTTCTTCCAAAGTAACTCGCCATTACTGGAAGGATTGAGAAAAACACTACTCATGCTCCTGAATTTTTTAACATTCTTCTCAGGGCCCTGAAAACTCACTTGATCAACTTCACATTTTTTGTTGGGACATTATTTATACCATTGTGAAAAAGCAGGTGTGGATAATAGTCTGAAGGCTATACTAAGCTCTTCCATCATCTGGTGACATCCTTAAACTGAGCCCCAGGGAGGCAGCACTTGCCTAAGAAGACATTCTGGTCTGCAAATGGGTGTTTTATTTCACGCAGGAGAGAGTCACTAAGGACCATAACTTGCCTTTGTGAATTCTTGACAAATGTTCTTAATGCAGATCTTGTTGTGAGGAGTTGGTTGGCCAGATCTTCACAAGAATACTAGAGAAGGTTCCTCCTCCTCTATCTCACTGAGTACTTCCTCTGTTATACCCAGGGCCCTGTACGTATTCTGTAAATCTATTTGAGAGGGTAAGGAGGAGTTTCTGTTTCACCTTTGTACAGGAATCTGCTTCCACCCCTCTCTACCCCTCCCTTGTGCTTTCCTCCAGGCACAAACCAGATCTGGACTTTCCCCTGTAGTGGCCATGCCGAGTAACTTGTGTGCATAGGAAACGTCAGAGCACAGCTCGAACTGTGGTAAAGCTGGGTAGAAAGGACTTCTGCTTTAATGTGTTTCCGAAAGAACAGTATTTTGTTGCTCTGTCTCATTTGTTTGTTCCATGTGTCTCGTCTCTGGAGGGAAGAGATGGGGAAATAAGAGGGAAGACAGTGTGACTCTCATTTTAAAATTCTCAGTGTCATGTGACAAGTTTGCAAGAGTTATGTTTTCTGTCACAACAGTTCTTACTTCAAAGCTTTGACCGCTCTTCTTTACAGGGTCATACTTTGTCCTCTCTAGAATGCTGTGCTGCATGTGGCATTAGCAGGTTCAAGTCTTGTCATAAACATGGCAAGGAGAAAGAAAGGGAAGACAGAGACCTGTCCTGTACTTTTGGTGCAGTTGAACACTGAATCAATTTTTTTTTACTGTTTCTTTTTTCTTTTTTCTCCCCTATGTCCACTGTAGTGGGATGAGGTAAGTGTCCTGGATGACAAGAAGCGCCTGATCCGAACCTTTCAAGTCTGCAATGTGGCTGAGCCAGGTCAGAACAACTGGCTGCGCACTCACTTCATAGAGCGGCGCGGAGCCCACCGAGTCCACGTCCGCCTCCGTTTCTCCGTGAGAGACTGTGCCAGCATGCGCACCGTGGCCTCTTCCTGCAAGGAGACTTTCACACTCTACTACCATCAGTCGGAGGCTGACATAGCCTCTCAGGACATGCCAGAGTGGCGCGAGGGCCCCTGGACCAAAGTGGATACTATTGCAGCTGATGAAAGCTTTTCCCAGGTGGACAGCACTGGGAAGGTGGTAAAGATGAATGTCAAAGTACGTAGCTTTGGGCCACTCACCAAGCATGGCTTCTACCTGGCCTTCCAGGATTCAGGAGCCTGCATGTCCTTGGTGGCAGTCCAAGTCTTTTTCTACAAGTGCCCAGCTGTGGTGAAAGGATTTGCCTCCTTTCCTGAAACGTTTGCTGGAGGGGAGAGGACCTCGCTGGTGGAGTCACCAGGGACGTGTGTCCCAAATGCTGAAGAGACGAGCACGACCGGGTCCTCGAGTGTTCGGTTGCACTGCAATGGAGAAGGGGAGTGGATGGTGGCCATTGGACGATGCACCTGCAAGGCTGGCTACCAGCCTGTGGATGATGAACGAGCCTGCCAAGGTGAGAGAACCTTTTTCTCCGCTCCTTAAGTAGTGACTTTTTTGTTGTTTCTCTGGATAAGTAGTATTTGGCACTAGCCAGAATTTCACAGAGCTAGGAGACTAAGTAATTTCTCACAGAGAATGCTTACTAGCAGCCCCTTCTGACACTTTCAGCTCCTCACACTGTAGTTGGAGTGACCACTTGTCATGGTTTAGGAATGGTATTCTCCAGTTTGGTACTCCTGCTAAACCATGCTGCTGCTCACTCCCCCACCTATTGGAAGCACAAAAGGCGAAGATCATGGGTGGAGATAAGAACAATTTACTGGAAACAGCAATGAGATGATAAACAGTAACAGCAGCAATATTAATAACAAAAGGTGTAAGACAAATGATTTACACAGAAAATATGTAACAATAAACAAATACCTATTGGCTCTTTCCCACCGTATTTTTCTCTTGACTGGAAGGAATGCCTTTCTCCTTGGTAGCAAGAGTCCCTTCCCCCCACCCCCAGCAATGATGTGAGGAGGTATAGAATAATATCTGGGTCCCAGCCATGCCCCCTCAGCCACGTCCCTTCCTAGCTAATGCAAAAAATTAACCTTGTCCTGGCTGAAACCAGGATACCACTTCTTGCTGCTAAGAACACTGTTGGAAACTCCACCCAAGCCTTAGTTCAAGCTGCCACCAGAAGCAGCCTGGTAAGCTGCTTATACAGAACTAGCAGGAGTTGTCACTAGCCGGATCTACCCTAACTCCACTTCTTTCTTACGAGAAAGATGCCACATGGAGGAGAACTGATCCCAGAGCTAATACACTCTACTGTCCTGGTTATTTCTGGCCCTTTTACTAGTGTATAGTAATTAAAAAAAAAAAGGGAAAATGGCAGCAGCCTGGTCATGGGGCAGGGAAAATGTGGCAGGGCTCTATGAGCCTGTCCTGACTAGAAAAAGCAGTCATAATGGTTTCATCATTACCAGTAATGTACTCTGTGCCCCAGGGCCCATGGTATTTCTGTGAAATGTTTGTAGGAGGAAGTAGAATATATTACGTATCACCCAGAAGTGGTATTGGGCCAAAATCTGGCCAAGCCTGAACACCCAGTCTAATGTCATGACTGTGTTCCTATCTCAAGCTTAGGACAGTCCAAACTGCTTATGTTGGTTATATAATTTTGTGTATAATGTTCTTCTGGTGCTTCCTTTGATTTAATATGCATCTAGTCAAAATCTCTCAGCAATGTAAAAAGTTGCTGCAGTACACTTAGAATTCTAAAATGTCATGTGGAACCCATTTTTGGCCGCAGACACAGTTTTAAAGTTGGACTGTGATTTATTCAAACACGAGTTCTACTTGGACATTGAGAAAACAAATATTTTGGTTAACACCAAGTGCAAATGCAAGGGATAATTATTGGTTGTCAATATGTTACTTTAAATTCCTGCTTCATGAAGTGATTTGGGTCATGCAAAATAGCTTTACTAAAATACAGGTCATTGTGCTGGAGACTTACAAAGCAATTAAAATTGGTAAGTGCTTTTCATTTGTTTAAACTTTGAGAATAATTAAAATGTATGTGCCTTTTTTTCCTGCTCATCCTGAAAGAAATGTAACTACATTCTTATAGTGCTGGTCCGGAGACAGTAAGCTCTGACAGACATAAAGGAGTTCTATATTACACTAGATTTGTTGTCTGCATCAGTAGCATGACTAGTTCAGTCTAGATAAACTGCCAGTCAATCATTTAGTATGAGATAGTAGTCAAGAAGAAATTAGGCTTGGCAATTAAAAATAGGTATTTTTTTAAAATCTACCTTCCATTTTTCATAGTATTCAGTGAAAGCTGATACTCCCTTGCAGCCTCATTATCAAAGGAGCTGGAGATAGATGGAAATGGTAAATATTATAAGGAATAACTGAAATAATGACAGTTTATCAAATTGCAAAACTCCATTCCCATCATTTACTTCCTGAGATTCCACAAGCAGCTTAGAGCAGCCGAAAACAACCAAATATGAATCATAATGTTAGAGGGTATTTTTTTCTCCTCATGTTTCTTGTAAACTCCTCTGGCTTGATCATCCTTCTTGATCTCTTCTCCTGCTACCAGCATGTTGCTGTCCTGTCTGAATGGAGCCACATTCAGCTCATGTGATTTGTGACTTTGCTTGGTGTTTCTCTGCATGGAGTCCTCTCCAGCACTTTTCCTCTGTAAAAATGTTCTCCTTTCCTAAGAACAAGTGCACCATGATACAGAACTGCCACAGTGTTCTAGATGAAATACAGCACAAAAGCAATAGCCCAGGGGCAGATTTCTACTGATGATACTGCAGAGAGTTCTTCTTAGTAAGACTGAAGAATCAACCAAGGACAGGAAGGAGAAGCAAGTTTCCTTCTTACACTTTAGTAGAAGAGTGTGTGGGCATTGCCTTCCCCCTCACCATATGCAACCCTGTGGAGTCCTTCCTGGACCAGCTGTTATCTCTTTATTTAGCATAAAAAATCTGCCAAGAGCCATTCTGAGCAAAGAGAAAGAAAGCCCTTTCTTTTTTTCCCCTGCCCCCTATCATGAGTTAAGGTACTTTCTTTCCTTAGTTTCATAAGACTGCCTGGTCTGTCTTACTATGTGGCAAATTCTCCAGCTAAATAGAAGAGTGAAACAACAACCTTTAGTAAGCCCTTTAGGTGATGTGGGATGCAGTCTGCGTGGGATTCACTTTTGACTTTATCTGAGTAGACTTCTCATGCTGAACAGTCAGAAAGAAGAATGGCAATTTGCAGAGGTAAAAAGAAGGTTGAGACCTTAGCTCCTTTTGTTTCTGTAGATCTATATAAACACAGGGTGTCTTGCCTTGAAAAAGTCATACAAGATTTAAGTTACAAGGTGCTTTTTGAAAATAATATTTAGAATTCATGACTGAGACATTTTTAAAAATATTTCAAAAATGACAATGTGGACAAAAGAGAGAAGAGAAATGATTGTCTGATAAAGTGCTAAGCCAACTTACAAAGTACAGAGCTCAGGGCAGAGCTGAGCTGACTAGCCATGTGTGTGGCACCTCTGTACAAACATATTCAACCAGGGGCAGAAAACACCAGCCAGAGAGTGGAGGAGGGAACAAGCTTGAAGTGGAAAGAGTTAAGCTGAGCTTGGGAGAGGGAGGAGGAAGGGTGTTGGTTTAATGTTTGTTTTTGTTTTCTCATTACCCAAATCTATGTTAATCAGCAATAAATTAAATTTCCCCAAGCCAAGTCTGTTTTGCCTGTGATAGTAATTGGTAAGCAAACACCCTGTCTTTATAACTTCTTTACCTCTGCCCACGAGCTTTCTCATCCAATTTTCATCCTGTGTCTTGCTGAGGAGAGGGAGTAAGAGAGTGGCTGGGTGGGCATTTGGGTGTTTACCAAGGTTTAGCCATCACAGGGCTGCTTGTCCTCTCTTCTTTCCCTGGATGTTTCTAAGAGTGTTAAGCAGGCAAAAGGCCTACCTGTCATCTGTAGTAGCTGTAAGGATTCCATAAAATTGCCCATGTCCTTTGGCTGTATGCAGTCCCTTATGGTTGCAGAAGGAATCACATCTGTATTACTGATAACTACAACTGTGCACTCAGCTGTTGGAGGTCTCATTTGGGAAGAATATTGCATGATTATTTTTGTATTATTAAGGAGTGCTCTTTCTCACCAGCCTAGATAAACCTTTTTCAGCATGTGAGGCTAAGAGAACGTTAGGATTTATATTAAAGTAAAAGCTTCAGTAGTCTGCTTAAAAACATGCACATAGTATTAGCAAAGAAAAAAAAAAGCACAATAAGCTCTTCTCAATTCTAATCACTTAAAAGATGCTTCCTTTAAAACTACAGAATAATTTACATTGCAGGGACTTGTGAAAGTGATCTGCTCCAACTCCATGCCCAAAGCAGGACCAAATTGGGTTAGGTCACTCAAGGCCTGTTCTAGTCTAGTTTTCATTAGTCCTAAAGATGAAGATTACACAATGTCCCTGGGCAACTGTTCCAATATTTGACAACACCCGTGGTGAAATTACTTTTTCCTATGTAGAAGAAGATTTTAGGAAGAGGTAATAAGAGGTTATTACAACTTGTGTCTGTTATCGCGTGTTCTACCACCTTGTGCCTACACCTTCTTCATATCCTCCCATTAGGTGGCTGATGACAGCCGTAAGCTCCCGCCCCACAGCCTGCTCTTCTTCAAAATGAACAAACCCAGTGACTTAGCCTCTCCTGGGTAAGAGCTTTAATTTCAAGGTAAACTCACAGTTGACAATAATGTTTGGTGCCTTGATCTAGATTACCTTTTTTTTTCCTTCCATATTGCTCCTTTCATCAGCCTTTCCAGCCTTCTTCTGCCACATGCACATACATTTTGGTGGTTTTGAAGTAGTTTGCTGCTTTTCATGTATCAAGCACTTGCCCTCTGCTCATATTCCATCCTTACCCTGCCCAAATCTTTCCTCTCACGTTTTTGCCTTTTTTTTTTTCGTTCACACAGCCCATTCCCTGGCAGTCCTCCCATATATAATTAGCTAGTAATTGCTTCAGCTCCACCTCTTCTACCTAAAAAATGCCTTACTCAACTGATCTCCTATCAACAGTTCAGCAGGAAAGAGTTCTTAATAATTTCATTTATTTTATCTCAGTTGATTTGATGCTCTTCTTTAAAACTCAAAAGCCGCACTTTTCTCTCCTTACGTTTCTTTCATTCTCCACTCTCTTCCCCACCCGAACAGTTGTAGTAACTGTGAAACTCCAGATCAACCCAGGGCCCTATTGCTTCACCATGCCTTGCTTCTATCTCTGGCTGATCCCGCCTCACTCAGGACAAGATGCAAGATCCACACTAACAGTCACTGTGCGGGCCATTAACTGGCCCAGTGGGAATTTACTGTCACCATAAGGTAGTCATAGATATATTTACTGGGGGGGAAAAGGCAGTGTTTTTTCTAAAAAACACTAAAATTTTTCTTTTCTAATGTGTCTTCTGCATGCTAATTATGCTTTCTTGCATTTTGTGGAATGTAATGTCTAAATGTCTGCGTCATATTTCTACAATATTATCAACTGCTAACTCCTCTCCATCATCCTTCCCTCATAAGTGCGAAACTCCATCCCTTTGCCTAGAGTCGTTCTCATTTGAGGCCCTCTGTGGCTCTGCACATCCAGTTTTTACTAGGCCTCAAATTCAGCTATATCCATTCATCCTTCCCAGTTTGACTCCAATGCCAGCTTTGACTCTTCATTTTCAATACTCTCACATCTAGTATTTATTGTTGCTGCCCCACAGTAGGCCTGGGAGCAGAACTGCCATATCAGAAACAGGTAACATGTCTCAGTCAAGAATAGAGCAGTTTTATGCTCTTCTAAATGTCTTCCTATGTCCCAGTTCAGTTCAAAGTCATATCTGTGTACAAAAAGTCAGTGTCACGTGTATCACATTCCCTAAAACTACTGTTGGGAGTAGCTAAAGCTCTGTTGAAGTTCCCAACTACCGTTTTTGGTCCTTCTCCCTTGCTGCATTTTGTTTAGTTCTCAGAATATTTCCTCTCTGCCCTTACTGTTCAAATGAACTTTTCAATGCCTCTTTCTTAATCTCTTTGGTTCTTGGTCTGTCATCTCTTCATTTTCATTTTCTTTGCCCCTCTTGCTACTGCCACTGTATAATTCCAGCACTTTTCTCTGCTGGTTTTGATATTTGTTATTGCTAGAAGTCTGTCAGAAGCTGCCCCTCTGGCCTCCTGGGTGGAACTTGTCTCCAGTGAGCAGTCAGGCAAACACAGGCAACACAGGGGTGAGTGTTGTAGGGGGAGCTGAGGAAAACTGGGTCAGTGTCTGAGATGAGCTGTGCCCAGCTGAACTGTTGTGGCATTCTGACACTGTGCCAAGATATGAAAAATGACTGAGACAAGCTGAGGGAAAAGCGCTTGCGCACTCCGAACTCTGCCTTCTCCTTTCATAGTAGCCTTGACTTGATGGGAAATGTCAGCTTGCTCTGCCCCCTGAGGTGCTAGCTCTGCAACCCTCTGTCCTTGCATCGAATATTGTGAATCAATCAAAGCTAGATCTGTGTATTCCTGGAAAGTCCTGGTGCCCCGGGGGATGTTAAGTCATACTATTGCCAGTGACAAGGCCTGTGGCATGGCTGGTGTTGGTGTTTTGTGTGAAGTTGTTCTGCAGGCACACAGTGGAGATGTTTCAGGAGAAGCTGCTCTTGTTCAGGCTTTCTCTGGGATGGTCCTGAAGTGTCACGTTCACTAAAAGAAAATACACTAGTCCTAGTGACAGTGGGCGTTCTTCAGCTTGAATACTTGTTACGACTGTCTCCAGTGAGCACAGTCATCTGCAGAGGCTCTAGGACCACAGCAAGTGGACCTGATGCCATGATCTGCAGTAAGAAGGGAATGTAAGGTAAGATTCTTCAGAAACAAATGAGAGATGGATTCTCTCTTTGTGTGCAAAGACAGCCCTAGGCTCACTGTAACTGCTTGAATAAAAGGAAGTGGCTTTTGCCTATTTAGATTGCCAGGGAATTTTTTTCTCTTTCCTCCTGACTTGACCTTCGATATACTATTTATAGTGACTGAACTGAGGCAGTGCCAGGAAAAGCTCCATGTCATGGGAACAATTATTATTGCTATCTGTGGGCTAAAGTCCTGAGTGTTGTGAGCTAGCCTATCTTGGGCAATTTTGGGAAGGGGTAAAGGTGCTCATGAATGTAAGCAGCTCCCTGACTGGATACAGAGGCAGGATTTAGGTGGAACAGAAAGTTTGTGATAG
Source organism: Atrichornis clamosus (assembly GCA_013400975.1). Classification (NCBI taxonomy): domain Eukaryota; kingdom Metazoa; phylum Chordata; class Aves; order Passeriformes; family Menuridae; genus Atrichornis; species Atrichornis clamosus. The sequence goes on along the minus strand of WBMZ01031602.1, from coordinate 171,299 downwards.
CTGCAGTGCAGGCCCTTGGAGGCCACTCTTTTTAGCTGGAGGCCAGTTAGTGTCTACTCTATTCAGTCCAGCCTTTTTGGCCAAAATTACAGACGTAAAATACAAGCAACAGCAAATTTTAGGCCATAATATATTGTTTCAACTGCATTTTCATTAGGAAGGTGATAGAGATGTGAATCATGTTTAATCACTTTAAATCAGCTTTGCTTGCAGTATGCTATATGATTTAATTTTGCTGTTTTTCTTCTGGAAATAGAAATACCCAGGGGCAGAATGAGAGTTTCAAAGCATGATTGTTTCTCTATATCTGCCATCCCTCGTGGAAATAACAGCGTGAGATTATAGGTTTATGTAGTAATTATTTTTTTCACTAGATAGTGAAAAATAATCACTGTGGAGAGATCTTGCCTCCTAAGTTGCTCAGTATTCCACTGTGTAGTTCTTCAGCTGCCTTTTCTGTAATGTGAATGGAGCCAGGGTGAATCTCTTCCTTATTGCTTTTCTTTACACTTCTCTCTGTCTTGTTCAAAGTCTTTTCTCAGGTTCCTCCCTCAGAGGGAACCTGACAATGCTTTTCTCATTTTGCTTCTGAACATCTGAAATGTGATGTAGTCAAGTGTCAAGAACTTTCCATTCATTGTTCCATGTCCACCCACGGTCATGTATGTGGTGAATGATCTGGCAGTGCGGCAGCCAAGGCCACAGGATTCTATCCACACATTTTAATTTGCTTATGTTTAAGGAAAAACACAGAATAGCTACACTTGGAAGAGATCTCTGGAGGACACCTTAACCCCTCCCTGCTCAAGCAGGGTCAACTCTAGCAGGTTGCCCAGGACTAGGTCCAGCCTGCTTTTGAGTTTCTCCAAGGAGGAAGACTCTACAACCCCTCTGGGTAACCTTCTCCATGCCCAGTCCCCCTCATGGTAAAAAATGGTTTCCTTGTGTTCAGAGGGAACCTCCTGTGTTTCAATTTGTGCCCTTCACCTCTGGGCCTGCCACTGAGCAACACTGAAAAAAGCCTGGCTCTGTCCTCTTTGCATCCTCCTTTCAAGTATTTGTGCACATTCATGAGATTGCTGGAAGCTTTCTCTTCTTCAGACTGGGCAGTTCCAACTCTACCAGCCTCTCCTCCTGTGAGACATACTCTATCCCCTAACCATCTTTATGGCCCTTTGCTGAATTGTCTGCAATATGTCAATATGTCAGTGAGTGTACTGGGAAGCCTAGAACTCAGCACAGGACTCCCAAGTATGGCCTTAGCAAAGCTGAGTAGAAGGCAAAGGTAATCTTCCTTGCTGCAGACTTCCCCAAGTTCTGTGGGGCCTGGAGTTCCTAAAGGCTGGTCTTACTAGTAAAGACTGATGTGAAGAAGATGTCCTGTGTCACCAGAACCCCTGTGCCACTGAGCAGTCAGCCCACATTTTCCTTCTTCCTTGAGCCACTTCTGTACTTAGAGAAACCCTTCTTGCTTTTGACATCCTGTTCCACATGATGCCAGGTAGGCTTTGGCTTTCATAGCCATGTGTCTGCGTGTTTGGACAATGCCTCTATGTTCTTCTTGGGCTACTTGTCCATGCTTCTGTCTTCTGAATACTTCCTTTCTGTGCTGGGAGCTCCTTGTTGAAACGTGCAGGCCTCTTGGCATTTTTTGGCTGAATTTCTGCTCATTGGGATGGATTGCTTTCGCACCTGGAAGAAGTAATCCTTGCACATACACTAGCTTTTCTGAGTCACTCTTCCCTCCAGGACCTTATCCCATGGGACTCCTCCAGTTCAAAAAAGTGGTCACATCTGCTCTCCCAGTGTTCAGCGTTGCGAGTTTGCTTTTTGCTCTGGTCACTGCACTCAGGATCTTGAACTCCATCGTCTCATGGTCACTACTGGCAAAGCTGCCTTCCTTCAGCCTTCACATTACCAGTGAGCCCTTCCTTTTTTGTGAACATGTGGTCCAGGGGACACCTCCCCTCGTTGCCTCCTCTGTTGCTTGGGTCAGAAAATAGTTGCTGATGCATTCCAGGAACTTCCTGGATCACTTATGCCCTGCTGTGTTCTTCCTCCAGTAGATATTAGGGTGGTTGAAGTGCCCCTTGACGATCAGTGCCTCTGACTGGGAGGCTAATTCCAGCTCTCAGCTCCATCCAGTTTTTCACAGGTAAGCATCTAAAGCCATCTGAGAAACCCTGCTGTAGCCAAGACATCAATCTACTCTGGCCTAGCAGATAGGACATACGAAAATATTACTGAAATGTGTTTTGTTGGTGAAACAGCTGCATTGAAATGTTATTTCTTTAGTTTATTCAGCTCTAGTGGAGTGCTTAGTAATGAGCCTATGTGGCTACTTCACAGTCTGCTTAAGTTAAATAAAGGACAAGGGAGTGCTGGACCTGGAGACATTGGAAGGGAAAGATATGTTAATATTAAGTTTATATTAAGTCTGCTACTTTGCTGTAAGTGGCAACTGTATCACAAAATCACTTGAGAAACAGGCCAGGTCCCTGTTAAATGCGATTAGGTGCTTTTTTTTGGTGTTTTGAGTTTTTGTTTTTTATTTTTTGTTTTGTTTGTTTTCTGCTGCTCACATCAGAAGTTTTTCTCCAAAGCCTGCTACTTTAGTTAGTGGAAGCATTCTTCTTGTTTAAACCTGTAATTTACTGTAAAGTCACCTGTTCTCATGCTGTCATTGCTCTTCAGCATAAACAAACAATTCTTCATTGACTGACTTTCACAGTTCTGGGATTGCATTCAGGAATAGATGTCTCCCCTAGCACTAGGGGAGACAGCAGTGACCTACCTTTGCGTATGGTTCAGGCAAGTAATGTCAAGCACAGTGCATGGACAGTGAAATTAGATTTTGTGAGGCAAATAAGAAAGAACAGGTGTAAGTATTTGGTCACTAGATTTGTTAGGCATACAGATTCCAAAGTGCTGTCTGTATAGTAGTGTACTATATCAGTGATATGAGCAGATAACATTGTTCTCCATTAGCTGACACCGTGTCTCTGTGCAAAGGCTTGTGTTCTTGCTCTGTGTGTTGGTTGCTTGGTTTTTATAAGCAGCTTTTGAATGTTTGTGGTCGCTTGGAGTGACTGCCCACAGCATTGATGAAATCTTGCACGGCCTTGCAAGCAATAGAGGTGCTCTGCCTTATATAGACTGGCTTTCTTTACTGAGGTACTATTGCTCCATGTTTATTCCATGGCATGAAACCTACAACACTGCACTTTTGCTTACTGCCGTTGTCTAATTCATCAGCAGTGTGCCATCCCTGCAGACCTCATCCCTGCATCCCCAGGCTCAACACCAAGTTGCCAGCAGACTTCAAAGAACTGTGTTAAAATAGATGTTTGTTTCTTTTAACACAACGTATTTATTTTAAAGTTAATTTTATTTACTAAACACCAGACAAATTCTTCATTCACAGCTTTGCTAGCTTTCTGTATGATTTGTGATTGGGCTAAAGATGAATCTACCTGAATTCTTTTAGCATTGCCCTTGTAAGGGTAAATATGGTTTTTCACTGCAGGGGTAAAGTCTGTATCCTCTACAGACTTCCTTTGGTTATCATATAGATGGCAGGCATTACCATTACCTGTTCATTTTATTATTGTGAATAGCAGCAGGGTCATTGTCTCAGCTGATATCAGGCTGTAATACTGAATGAAAGAAAAGAACCGTTCTACAGGGTCTATCTTGACAAGTGGAATGAATGTGCCATTAGTTCTGAGCCTTGACAAAAGCTCAAGGAGTTTGATGTAAGAAAAAACAGATGAGATAAAATTGCTTTCAAGAAAATAAAGACATTCACATTACGTTCATCATTTTCAAATTTGAGATAAATAAAGGAAGATCCCTGTAATTTTGGTTGAATGACTTATTGTGAGTTGGATGAGAACTTTCCATTCATAATACTCACAGTTTCAGTACAGGTGCATTTGCTAAGTGTGAGAATTGTATTCTACCTCTGTGGCTGTTAGGAGAGCCTTAAATTGAGTGAAAGGAGTATAATTCATAAAGTGGACAAGATCTTACTATTTTTTGTCCATAGGAACATATGGACATATCTCTCCATATGAGAATAATTTGATTTTCTGCTGGATAAAGGCCCAAAGGCAAAGTCAGTTGCTCTTTTGCCATCATCCATCATATGAAAAATTCCAGTCTCTTCTTCCCCTTTCCTTTCTATAGAGCAATGTATCACTCCCTGAATGTTGTCATTTTTTGAGTGCTGGGAAGAAACAGTGTTCACCTATCTAAAAGCTGTCATTCAGAGTTATTGAAGTGCTCTCTATGGTCTGACCTGTTCCAGGACTTACCACTCTTATCACTGTACATGTGGAGGTTGCTCTGCATCCAAGAAGAATTTTGGCAGAGGATGAAGTAATATAAGAGGCATAAACGTGATGGAACTCCACAGATGTTACTGGCTATGTCTGGACTGTGCCTGTAACTGCAAAGGGAATTGAACACACATGATCCTAATTTCATATAGCACCTGTATACCATATTCTTCTCTTACTTGCTTTTCTTTTTAGATAACTTTCTACTATTCACAATCCTTTGGAATACTCTGCTTATGGTAACCACTAGAAGAGTTCTTCTCTTGAGGGTGTCCCTTGCATCTTTTGACATCAAATGCTTATCTGAGGTCTACCTGAAAGTTTCCCATTCCTTGCAAATGCTCTTTGTTGTGAAGTTAACTAACCAAATGTCAGCTGCAAATGAACTTTCCCCTGAGCTTGTTTGTCCATAAAATTGCTGTAATTTTGTCCATAAAATTGTCTAAAAGTGCTGTATCTAGTTATGTAGAAAATCAGCTTTAGAAAACTTACATAAAAATGGTGAAAGCTAGCACTTTCACCCAGCACTTCAATACAAGGTCCAAGCACCTCATGTTAGTTAATTCAGTGTAGCATCTATGCCAAACCTAGAATGTGCCATACTCCCATGTTGTTAATAAGTTATTTTTTAATTTTCTTTCCCTGTAGGATGGATTTCCATCCTTGTTTCAGCTTGTTGCATATACATGTTCCTATGCATTTGCAGATGAAATTTGACTAATTAAGATGCTTTTATCCATTACTGGGAAGTTTTCAGACCTAAAGGAAAAAAATAGGACTGCCAATCTTAGTGTCTACTCTTAATTTTAATGCAAAATCAGCCATGGTAGTGTATATTACTTTAAGCAATGAAACTGTTGTAGGCAGCACAAAAAATCTGATTTTGTGTCTGTGTTGGGTGGGGGGAAGGAGGTGTGGGTAATACACGTAACTGTGTGATATTTCGGGACAGAACACATGGCTGGGCTCTTTGGCTTCTCCAATTTTAAAGCTCTTTGAGTGAATAATGAGAAGACAATTATTTCAGGTGGCCAAAGCTTTCTCTGGACTGGTTCTCTTTCATCTGCCAGTGAATTACATATAGAATAAAATAAACTGTTTTGAAATTGCAACTTAAACAATACGTGCTCTGTAAAGAACCACAACCAGTGGTAGCTGCTTTATGCAGTAACTTCTCCCTGCAGTAGCAGCACAAGTTAAATGTAAATAAGATTGCAGTGTTTCTGAAATCTGAATTAATGATTTTCCTGCTTTTGCTTCTCTCATTTTCTTCCTCTCAGCCTGTCCCCTTGGTTTCTTTAAAGTATCTGTGGGAGATGACCCCTGCCATCTGTGCCCTGCCCACAGCCACGCTCCACTGCCAGGTTCCCGGGAATGTGTGTGTCAGAACCGGTACTATCGATCTGCTTCAGACAATTCTGACGCTCCCTGCACTGGTAAGTGTTTGGATGAAGTCTTTGAAAGCAAGAAGGGCAGTTAATGAGAGAGAGTGTGCCCAAATGATTTTGGGGGGGTTGCAATTCACCTCTTCTCAAGACCTTTGAAATAACCCCAAACTTCCCCTCGCTCCTGCAGTGGACTGTAGTGTGTCTCCACTCGCTGAATGCAGATGACAAAGCAGAAGTGTTCCCACGTGCTTTTTACAATGCTGGTACATTGGTGACACTGTGTTTTGAGAATACTGGAGTCTTGCAATACTAGGTGCTCAGAAATGAAAAAGTGTCAAATTGTAGATGACTCATGCAGCCTTAAGTCCATTGCAATTAGGCATAAGGTACAACTTCTCATGAGACAATGGCATACTAACTTCTCATGAAATGCTAAATTCATTTCATACACGAGATGTTCATGGAAGGAGTTAACCAACATTTTATTCTCTTTCTCATTCAAAGTGTGAAGACCATATGTACTGCACAGAATTGGAATTCTGCAAATTTTATTTATGAAAAATAGTTTGTTTTGTCATTAGCTTCTCAGTGGTTCTCATCAGTAATGTCATTTCACAGTCATTGACTATTAATAGGTCAATAAAGAATAGAAGCAGAAAATGAAATAAAGTTACTGATTAGCACTCAAAAATATAGTTTAAATAATGTATCAAGCATCACATCACCCTTGAGCTCTGTGTAAGTGACAGGCTCTGAAGTTAAATACTCAGAAATTAGGAAATGTGATTTTTTTTTTTGTAATCCCCTGCTTCCTGTACTGCATAGAATCCATTTTCAGCAGTGAGCATCAAGCAATATATACTTCACAGGGATTATTTTTTCCCTGAGCAATTGTCTATCCTTTTTGGATTCTCTATCCTATGGATTGTGATAAGAATGCTCAGGGAAAACTACTATGTGATCATGTAATTCTGACATTTTCTGATGCACAAATACTTCATCTTGTCAGTAATACTTTTTATTTAACAGTTGTCTGTGTGAAATTTTCCAATATAGTTTGCATTTTTAACAACATGGGAAATGTGGCTGTTGGAAACATTCAAATGCTCCGCCAATGAACTAAATAGCAGCCAGAGAGACATACCATAAAGACCTCACCCACCTCTACTAATAGAGAATGTCATCCTTTGCATTGCTCAGCATCAGACAGAGAAAAGGTTTTGCTTTTCCATCGATATTTCTTGACTACAAAGTAGTGGTGAGAATGAGGATTTTTGGATTTCACCACAGCCTTCAGAGGGAAATGTTCTGTAAATAATGTTTCCCTTTCCCCTCCCTGTTACTGAGCTCAGCCTCTGCGTCCCTCCCCTTCCCGTCTTGCTTTGTGTTTGTGCCCAGGTTTAGCAGTGCAATTCTGCTGCCTATTTTTACCTCTCCAAACTTTTTTTTTTAGCTTCAGTGTCTTGTCCCATTCTCATCCCCATGCCTTCTTCTCATCCTCTGCATTTTCCTCCCTCTCTTCACTGTCTCTGTGCCAGCAAGAGAAGTGTTGGATGCATAGAATGGGCAGTTTTTCAGAGTTTACTCCCTGATGCCATTGAGGAAGCTGGCTGGCACCAGGAATAGTCACAGGGAAACTGGTGTCTAGTTCCTGCAACAGATGGAACAGGCTAACTGAAGTGAGAGAATTCAGAGATATTAGGTGCCAAAGGAGAGAATTAGGGGTCTCAGTAGAGACAAATCTTTACTAAGCTTGTGTAAAATCTAAAATTTCAAAGGATTGGCATTTCCCTAAACACTGACTGTTCTTTTAGGGAAACGAAAAAGTCACACCCTTGAAACAAAGACTCTTTTTTATAATTTTGTTTCTCTAAAATGTGCTAATACAGTTGCTCCCTTTGTTTATGTGTGTGCTTGAGGTAGCAAAGAGTATGTTTTTCTCAGCCTTGCTCAGAGAAACAACTAGGGAAGAGTAAGAATGAGAAGAAAAAGCAACTTTTTTTCTTCTGTTCTCTTACCTTTGCTTTGTCTTCTCCCTTCCCCCCCCCTCCCGTTGTTTCATGGGATTTCGATCTTTCATTCTGTTTTCTAGGCATCCCCTCTGCTCCTCGTGACCTCAGCTATGAAATTGTTGGCTCCAACGTGCTCCTGACCTGGCGCCTCCCGAGGGACCTGGGTGGCCGCAAGGATGTGTTCTTCAACGTCATCTGCAAGGTGTGCCCGGCGGGCTCCGCGGGGCCGTGCGTGCGCTGCGGGGACAGCGTGCAGTTCGAGCCGCGCCAGGTGGGGCTGACCGAGAGCCGCGTGCAGGTCTCCAACCTCCTGGCCCGTGTGCACTACACCTTCGAGATCCAGGCGGTCAACCTGGTGACTGAACTGAGTTCAGAGGCACCGCACTATGCCACCATCAATGTCAGCACCAGCCAGTCAGGTGAGGAGACCCCTGTATCCGAGTCCCTAAATTTCTGCTTCGGGCTCTCACTTGATTTGCTTTTGTCTTTTGAATTCTGGAGTTTTGTCTTTTTACTTGGGTGTTGTGCCCTTTTTATCTTTCCCTGTTAGTTCCACAGTTTCACTTTTGTCCTCATTCCTGCCTTCTCTGAGTGGTCTTTCCATTCTTCCCTCTTGGCAGAAAAGCTCAAGTTCAGCAGCTGATGTGATTGTTGGGCAAGAAGCTGCCCTGGAGAAGATGCCAGTGGGAGGTGTAGCTCTGTGGGTCAGACAAAGCATGTTATTTCATTGTGCAAGAGAGGGGACACTATCAGGGTTTGACGAGGATTTTGTGAGCATCAGCTTGGCAGAGCAGCTCCTAGCAAGCATCTCTTCAGCTTCTCCGTCTCCTACTCTTCACATTTCATCTTCTTACACTTCAGTCAGTCTTTCTAGCATTTGTCACCTGTTCACTTTTCTTTTTTGTCACCACCTTCCGTTCTCCTCATTTCAGTCATACTCTAGTGCATTTTAACAAGTGGTATTAAGTGTTCCATCAAATCTGTCCACCTTTGCCTTGCTGCATATCAAAGTAAGGAAGTGGAAGATAGACAAATAAGCACTGTCTAAAGTTAAAGATATAGCTGAAGGTAGAGATAGGTGCTATATGACAAAAAAGAATATATACAATGATATTTACTCATCAACTGCATATTTCTGTTCCTGGGATGGCATGTGTTAATGCTGTGTAGTCCTGTGGGTTATGCAAGATTATGAAAACTACAGTTTTACAATGCCTGAAAGGTCTTAAATGGAATTTTGACAAAGGATCCAGAAGCAGAATCAACATTCCTGTTTTACTGAAACTACTCTCTGTTCTTCTGCATGACATGTATTTTTTTCTCCCTGTTCTTACCTTTTCATCCTTGCTGTTCTGATACATATTTCCTGGAATATTATTCTCCTGTTAAAAAGAAACAATTTTAATTTTTTTTTTGTTTTTTACATGGTAGAAATATTAATATGTATTGTGCAGTTATATTCAAAGATGTTGTGATCCTTGTAAGTAAGAACTAAACTGCGGGGATGACTAAACTAAGATCCTAATGGCTTGTGTGGGCAGAGGAATTCTGATTTCCTGTAAATATCATTTGCAATGACTGGAGCTGGAGAGAGACACATACATACAGGCATAGAGTTCTGCTAAATGTCAGCATTAAGAGACTGGGCATATGTTGTTCTTCACAAGCATGTATAAGCTAATAAGGAGAGGAATTGTACACAGCTTGTTTAAGAGGATATAATGAGGAGTAATGTGATGAAAAGGAGAAAGAGGGGGAACATTTTGAACTGAGTGACAGAAAATGTCTGCAAACATTTAGAGTTGTGTAAATGTTAAACTGAAACAAATCCCAAATGAGATTCCAGAGTATAGTAAGGATATCCCTGCAAAACAAGGTTTTGGTGAAGCTCAAGGGAAGTGCTGTAAAACCAGATGTGGCATCATGGTCTTGGTTAAATCACATCTTATCATTTCTGCTTCTATGACACGGAAAGAAAGGGAATATGCATACACCCCAAGTAATTTCCCACTGTTAGCAGATGTCAGGGGGTTGATCTGTTTCTTCCCTTTGAAATGGTACCTGACAGACACTGAGTAGCAGAGCATCTATAGGATACCTGGTCCTGTTAAGAGGCTGGCTGCAAGTGGGTGATGAGTTTTTGTTTACTGTAAAATGTGCCTGGGTAATTTGTATGGTAATTCCAGGCGGTTCCTTTGGCTTCTCCGGGAGAAAGGTGGGTGTTCTATTAACATCCTACAGAATTCTCTTTCTTCATGCTTCTCATCTCAGCCTTCTTTATCTATATCAGAGATAATTTAATTGAGCAGCTGCTTCCTTCTCCTTCCCGGAACCACCAAATCTACCCTCTTGTTCTGCTTCTGTTTGATTTTTCTGACCACTCCTGCTCTTCCAGGTATCTCTTGGTGTCTCTGGGTGTCTTGGGTATGTGGGGTGTCTCTCTCTAAGGTGACTCTCCTGTGCACTGAAGCAGTTTCAGGGGAGGCCAACTTTCTTAAACATCAGTGTGTACTGAGTGGCTTCTTTTTGTGTTTGGTCGCAGTTTTCCTTTCCTTGCTTTTCCTTGGGATCGTTAGGAGTGAGCTTGAGATGAGCTGCCCTCGATTTGTAGCGACAGCTCATACTAACAAGGCCCTGCTTCCTCCATCACGTGACCTGTCTCACCCAAACCCCCTCCTTTTGATCTCTTCAGCAGCTTTTCACTTTGTTGATGTTGTGTTATTGTAACTATTATTATTATTATTTCTATTTTTATTATACAAGCAAAGATGGAAATTTCAGGATCTTACATGCTGAGAGAGACAAAAAGGGTAGAGGAAAGCATGAAGGGTACCAAGGAAAAGCAAACTGGAGAAAGAAATGCTTTAGCAAAATGCTGTAGTAATAAATTTCTCGCCACTGAATTCAAGATGACCAAAAAAAACCCCTCTAGTCCTGGCAGTTTCTGAGTATTCTGCTTACTCATACATCAGTCAGAATTCTTTCTCTTCTTCCAATTGCTGGTCCAAAAAAATACTGCTGCCCCTTTGTTAGAGGTATCTTAGGCAGTATTCTGTGCTGGAACAGTTCTACTTTTTCCCATGATACCTCTTTACTCTTCATCTTTGTCTCCAAAACACCGTTCATGTAAGGGTTTGCTTACCCCTCACAGTCTTCTGGCCCTTCTTCAAAGTATGATAGGATCCTTTGGTTACACAATTATGTTTTATTATGGCAGACTGATTGTGATGTTCCTACTCTTCAGTGCCTGAAATCAGAATAAAAAGGGCTGGCACTGAAAAGCGTCCTTCGCTATAATAAGACTTAATCTGAAACATGAAACCTGTTTGGATAGCAAGAATAAAACCTGTTTGGATAGTAATAGCGTGAAATGCAAATATGATATGCTAATCGCCGGAAGAACTGTACAGAGATGAGACAAGAGAAGGGAATTGCTTTCAGCTCAGGTTTGAAGTGCTGAGGGTGAATACCTAAATGATGTCAGGATGTATAGAGAGATGTTGGAAGGCTGTTCCAAATAGCAGGAACCACATGATGAAAGGCTATTAAGTAATTCTAATGAAGTTACACTTCTTCACAGGTGTGAACTTGACACACAAAAATGAAAAGAACTTAAACTCCAACCATATTATTTAAAAAAACCCCTAAAACTGACTAAAATGTTATTCATTATTTTAACATCTTCAAGCATACTTATCAGGGTAAACAAATACCTCTTCTCATGTCTCAGGACAGAAGTCAGGTTTTCATTAAAAGGACTGTGGAAAAACTTTCTCTAAGCACAGCTGTAACTACCTGTCCATTTTTTTCCCTGCAACTTTTCACTGAAGCATGAAGTATATCTGTTGCCAGAGACATGCTACTGCACTTATCAGTTGAGGCAGTTGTTGCATTCCTAGAAGGAAGAGGAAAAGAGAAAGACAGCAGAGACTTAAATGTTGGAGCAAATCAATGCAGACTTTTAAAAGCGAGTGGACTGGGGTTTTTTGACTGAATCAAAACATTGTAAGAGCTAATGGAGGTATGTGAGGGTAAAGGTTATTTGACCATGTTGCCTTGTACCTGTGAAAATATATGTAGCAGCCTTCTGCATCAGTGGGAATCAGAGCAGTGGGACCTGGCAATACCAAAAATCTGTATTGCTGCAGAAATCAGTGCTAGACAGTCTGAAGCTTGTATAAGAGGCTGAATGGGGACAAGGACAGTTTGGGTAGTGCCAGGAAGTTTAAGAGGACCTGACAGAAGATTTTCACATTAAATGGTATGAGAAGAGGAAAAGAATTAAGTGCCAAGTGTGATTATGAGATTATGAAGGGAAATGATGAATTGCTTGATGATGTTTGCTTTTCCAGAGAGAGACAAAAGAGTACAGTAGACTTAGTTGGCAAAAACAGGGACAAAGGCAAGGCATTTTCTTGTTTAAAACAAGAAAGAAATAAGAAGAGAGCTGTCCAAAGCTACATACTACTGTGTTTTGCCAGGCTAAAGCCAGCTGGTAAAGCAAGTGGAATGTGAGTATTCGTTGTCCTCTGAATGAACTACATTGTTTTTCAAAGTAGTAAGCTGTTTGCTTATTTATGATCTAATTGCCAACCCTGAGTACTCTCCAAAGGTCCCTAAGCATTTAACTGTTTTGTTTTCTATTCACATAGGAACAACAAAAATACTCGCTTAAGTTTTAGTTTTTCCCTTAGTGACATTAATGACATTTGTCAACTTAGCCATCTTCAGTGGATTTGCCCAGATGTGTCTGGGAATTAATAACAATTTCTGTGGTCACTCCACAAAAAGAAACTATTCTAGTTTCTCTCTTTACTATGCCTCATCATTTCCAGGAAAGAATTTGTCCTGCAATGTAGAAGAGCTGCAACTGACAACCCACAAAATACAGAATCTGAGAGTTGTATTTAACTGGTGCTTGGACTGCATTACGCCTTTTACTAGGTCTATATGGGCAAGAATTTTCCATACATTTGCTATTATATAAATAGTATACAAAAAGCACTGCTTTTTCCATCTTAATTAGAGGTCTGATATCACAGCATGGTTTTTTGAATCAGGCACTCTGATTTCAACTGTCATTAGACAGGGACTTAACAATGTCTGAAAACCCCATGTAAAAATAAAAGAATGAGCAAAACTAACAAATCAATGTAGAACTGGACACATTTGTGTACACAAAACAAAGCTTTGAAAGCAAATTTCTGTTACAAACATTTTTAATAGTTGGCTTGCAAACAAAGGAAAACACTCATCTAGCACTTCTGTGGCAGTGGAGGTATGGTTCTTTGAATGTCCATAGACATAAAATTTTGAACTTTATATTTCCTAATGTATTTACACTGGAAGAGCAACTTCATAATACACTTCTGACAGGAAGTATGTAGTTACTCCACCAACAATTATGTTCACATTACATATCACCTTAGTATTAGCATTCACATCACATTAGTGCAAAATTTTTCAAAGGAGAAATTTTGATACCTCTTTTACTTCAAGTGATGGAAAAGCTCCCTGGCCAGTGTTTCATAATTTTTTAGGTCCTCAAAAGGGAGGCAAACGTATAAAAATCTAAACTCTGTATCAGAGAGGCAGATTAAAGACAACCTGCCTTGCATTGATTCATAGCTGATTTTATTTCTGAGAGTTTTTAATGGTTTTTGCCTTAAGTAGTGTCTGCTTATTAGGTACAAATCACTGAAACTATTTTTTTAATACAACAGACTGTACTATCCTCTTAATCCCCACCACCACCATCTGATTACCCTGAGTGATGGACATACCTGGATAATAGAAACACTAAAATGCTATGGGACGTGGTCATAAGATACACTTGAGTGATGATTTTGTTACTTTTTTTATTTATTCTTCGAGGTAGGAGAGAAACTGGGGATCAGGAAGAAATGAGAATCAAGGGAAGAATAACTATTGGATGTGGGAAGGAGAGGAATGAAAGGAAGATTTAACTCTGATCGTTCTGTAAAATCTTCATGCAGCACTAGAAGGAAGTGGGCTCTGCCCTGGCAATGTATCTGTATATTTAGGTTTGCACCTCTCCCTGTGTGCTTGCTTTATGTCCCATGAGAAGGGAGTTAAAATTTTTGTAACATTAAAGTATAGCAGAATCTCTCTTGATGAAACATCAACTGACAGGTTACCTCCTGATATTTGAATGCAGTGTTATTCATCTATATCTTAAATGCTACATATGATCTTGGTTAATTGTTGCTGTCTTTCATTCTTGTCACAACATTGTCATTAGCAGGTGAAGTTGCGTAATCTTGTTTGAAAGACAAACAATGGTAAAAAATAAAAGAAGTAAGGAGGAGAGAAGGCATTTTATTGCTTATACTCTTATATTTTTGTTTAATTTACATTTTTAAATTAGTTCCCACTTGCCTGAGCTGTTTGAAGCCCATTTGAAATATGTTTTTCAGAATAATTTTATCTTGTTATTAAAAACAATCCTTTTATGTTTTTCACGATTAATGAGAGAAGAAAATGCTATTCTGCAGGTTTTGATCATTTGCCAAATGTCTCTGCTTCATTCCACACATCAAGGAAGTTTATGTCTATTTTGTAAAACCGGTGGGATTTGGTGGCAGCTTTTTATTGGTGTGCTTTTTCTGGAAAATTTAAATGTTGCTGAAAATGTTGTATCCATTAGGAAAATGAGGATTCCCTAGCTGCTTACCTGGAAGTTTCTTGGCAACATGACATTTTGCTTGCAGAGAGAAAGCAAAACTTGAGAAGAATTTTGTGGACAGACAGGTGGCAGGCTGAAAGATCCTCTTTAAATTATCCTGAAATTTTTGCTTGGAAATCTCTTCCTAAGATGAAACTCATATTCTCTTAGCTATTGCATGAACCTGGAGAGTGTGTATGTGTGTGCACATGGATTCAAGGATGTTTTTGGTAGAAGTGGATTTCCGTTCTCCAGAAGGCTTCACAGGCAAGGCCTCCATTACTCTGGTAGCCCATACTTGATTTTTTTCCCCCAGGGAAAGAATTGCAATCTGGGGGAGAAGCGGAAGAGAAGTAACATGTTCTGCTTTTGTTCTGACCACTGTCCCATTCTTTGTCCAAGTGTGGTCTTAAAACAAGGCAGTGGCATGGAACACTTTCTGATCTTACGTGTAAAAATTGCAAATTTGAAGATCAGAATAATTATGTTCCAGCTACAATACAGATAATTTCTTAACTCCTGTGCACAATCTGTTGGATGTGGATTTCTTAATTTTCCTAATTTTCTTTCTGTCCAAGTTGTGAATGACTGTATCTCCCAGCAGAGTAGTATTATGCATGAATTTATTTCGGTTATTTTATAAAGTACTTCATAATGCAAATTAAGGGAAATTAAAGGAAGAGATGACCTAACTTACTAACTCATCATAATGAATATTCAATTATAATTCATCTTTAAGCTTATCCCTTTGCAATCTCTCCTTTCTCTCTTTTATTCCAGTCCCCTCTGCCGTCCCTATGATGCATCAGGTGAGTCGTACTGCCAATAGCATCACACTGTCGTGGCCCCAGCCAGACCAGCCCAATGGGATCATCCTGGATTACCAGCTACGCTACTTTGACAAGGTGAGCAGAAAGTGTTACTGTCCATCTTCTGTCTGGGACGTGCACCCCTGGATCAGGATGAACACGGTGGGAAAAATGCTTCAATTGTGAGGAAAGAACAAACTGTAGCAATACCAGGAGTTCGTAATCTATGTCATGAGATATCAGTCCATCTGCATTTCCCAACTTGGAAGCATCTAGGCATAATGCAGACTTAAAAAGACAGAAGACACTTGTTTAAGCATAAAAGCTGTGGCTAACAGTAAGTTTAGCATCAGCTGACACAGGTGACAGCAGAAGGAACTGAAGATCCTAAATGTGTTTCTTGTAATTAGACTCACTGCTAGTCTGTCATGTGTTTGTGAGGGGTAGTCTTGTGTCCCCATGTATGCCTGGACAGACATCTGTAAGAAATTTTATGAGAAGTGCACTCTTTCATTCACTAAATGGCAAATACCTCTTTGTGTGCTGGAATTACAGGGTGGCAAATACAAAGTTGTCCTCCACTCACATCTCTTGTGTCTCCTAATCTGTCTGATTTGAGGGGAAGAGATGTGTGGGGCTGTTCAGATAAACTCCCATATTACTGTTCTACATAAATATTTTTGCAGTATTGTGCAGGGCTGCTGTTTTCTAGTGGTAAAAGGGCCTGCTATAACATGTCCAGCAGCTTCCTGGATACAGCATTACATGTGTTTTTGCTCTAGATTCTCCTTGGAGAATACATGAGTTTGGAGTTTGTAGAAAGCTAATAGGAAGAGGTAGTTTTGTCTCTCACTCTTGTTTAGATTGAGAGTCTTTAGCAGAGCTTTGTGGGAAGCTCAGGCCTGGGGGAGTGAAAAGCAGCAGTGAGGAATGAGTAAGGTGTGAGGAAGTAAGGTCTGGAACAGCAGCTGTGGTTGTGAGGCTCTGTAACAGGTTCAAAGAATATTGGGCTGACATGGAAACTATCATGCCTTGATGAGGAGAGCGAGCAGTGCAGGCAGAAGTTTCACGTTCGTTTTTGGTCACTGACACTCACAGGCAGAAGATGAGGATAATTCATTCATCTTAACTAGTGAAACCAACATGGCCACCATATCAAGTCTGAGCCCGGGCAAGATCTATGCCTTCCAAGTACGTGCCAGGACAGCAGTTGGCTATGGCCCATACAGTGGGAAGATGTATTTCCAGACTTTAACAGGAGGTAAGCGGTGCCATTTTGTACTGAGATCTGCACATGATCATCTTTCACCTGTGTTGTCCCTGAGTGTACTGGCTTATCCTCAGGAGGACTGCTACCAGACACTGCTACTCAGCTCGTAATCCTGTATATCATAATTTGCATATGTAGATTTGCACACTAAAAGAAGCTCCATGCTGTCAGAGGGTATTGTTTACACTGGTGCCATACTCCCCAGCGCTGCTCCTTGTTGCCTCTGTGCCTCTGACCAGCAGGCACAGAGTGTGCCAGTAGAACTCTCTTTAGGGGGATGTTGCAGTACACAGCACTACACCCTGCTGTAGTTTGGCCTCCAGCTGTCGTGGGACATTTTACAGCTGAAAGCTCTGTGAATGTCTTATAGACAAGAGGGACACGGGACACAAAGATTGATGGGACACAGGCATATGTGCAGAAACTTGCCTTTCAGCAGTATCACCATCCATTTGGCATGGATCAAAGGTACTCATGTATGTCACCAGCAAGCTAAATTAAGAGGGGACAGTGGGATTAAAGCCTGAGTGTAGAGCTAGCCTGTACTTAAGTGGCTTGTCAGGTATCAGTGGACCAGGGGAAGAAGAAATGGATTCAGAGGGAGGACTGGCTTTTCAGTTGTAGGAAGTAAGACTCTGGAGAAGCACAGTGACTGGGGAGCAAAGGGCTGGTGGGGATGGAATTACGGGTGAGATCTGGTTGAGTAGCAGGTAAACTCTAACAGTTGCTGTGCTCTGCATTTGTGTGTGTGTGTGTGTGTCTGCCTCACCAGGGGAGCGCTCGGAGATGGTGCAGGACCGACTGCCGCTCATCGTGGGCTCAGCACTCGGGGGTCTGGCCTTCTTGGTAATTGCTGCCATTGCCATCCTTGCCATCATCTTCAAGAGGTGAATTCCTTGACTCCTCATGTGCACTTCAGACAGTGGAACTTTCTTACCCCCGCAACATAACCCCGTCCCAAGGGAAACAGCCTGATCTACATTTATCCAGATGTCCTTGAGATGCCATTTTCTAATTAAAAAGATCCTGCCCCATTACTCCTATCTGAGGAGCCTCTCATTTGGTAGACCATTCATGTACTTAACTGATATTTGGCTAGTTAGCAACACGAACACAAGGAAAGCATTTCAAAGCTGATGCTCAAAAGGTATTTAAATGCATCACTGTAAAGAAGGGACTGTAAGTTGCATTTTAGGCAAGCAAGTGGAGAATTGAAACAATCTAGTGGTGAAGGACTGGTGGAATAGCTATTTATATCCAGTTATTTAGAAGGTGCTAAAGTCCCTTTCATCAAGGACCAAGAGACAAGGGCTCATTTACTGAAGAATAAAATCTATACAACCCTAATGGTTCCTTGGAACACTAGCTCATAAAATATAGGTTAAAGAAAGCAAATACCATTTTCCATTTTGGAAAGAATAAAGGGCATGTAAGTCATTCTAGAGATAATCTGTTACAGCAATAAAAAAGGACAGAAATTTTAAAGAGAAAAAAGCAAGGGTTGCTACTTTTGTAGAGGTACAAAAGTAAACAATGGGGGTTTTGTTATTTGAAGAAAAGAAACAGTCATTACTCGCTCCTTGAATTTACTGAGGTTTGAACTTAATCCCCTAGATTGTCAGTAATGGATTTCTGTATCTTTGCTCTACTGTGCACAAGAGGGACTTTTTAGCTTTTTCTGCTGACCTAAAAATAATGTATAAACTACTTAACTTCAGAAAGTGACATCTAGTTTTAATGATTTCTTTTTTGTTCTCTTCCCTTTTCTACATTTGTTTTCTCCTTCTGTGTATATTCTCTTTTAATATTTTTCTTTCTGGAAAGAAAAGAATTATCAAATGTTGTTATATTTGAACTGTTGCCTTCTTTTGTAGCTTTGAACTGTTAAAGATATAATTTCTTGTTACAGCTGGAAATGTGATATTATGTGCACAACTCAATAAAGCATATATTTTTCTAAAAAAAATAAACCAAACCCAGAATAAGTTAATATTACCAAAACCGTGTTGGGGAAATACTTTAATGGTATCTGTAAATATACACGTGAGGAAATACCATAAAAAATACATTCATTTATACTTTAAGGATTATGTACAGTTAATAGACAGTTTTTCAGAAAAAGTGGAGATACCAAATTTCTGTTTTAAATTTGTTCTTGATAAGAAAAGTAGTTTGAAGATGTAGAAAATGAGGAACACCACATGAAATGAGTAGTTCTTTAAAAGGTTGAACATACGTAGAGTCAAATGCTATAACTTTAAACTTGTTTTTAAAAATTGTTGGTACACATTTTTCAGGCAATATGCAATATGAAACACCTATTTTAGCCAAACGTTTTGGGGTTCTTTTATATGGAAAACAATTAATATGTTAGATAACCTACACAAAACACTAATGTAGACCTGAGACTTTCAGGTTCAACAGCAGAGTTAGAGCTCTTAAGTATAGGCCCCCAGCAAAGCCTTTGCACAACAGAACTGATTTTGAAAGTAGAATTGTCTGTGTTTTTGAAAGCAGAATTTAAAGAGATAAGTCTGACCAGTAGGAATAATAGTTAGCTGTTAGAATGTCAGAATTAGTTATGTTCATAAAGAAAAGTAACATAGTGTTTCATGATACTTCATCTTCAGATGCTAATGGAATCAGCAGCTAAAAGGTCTCGTGCTGAAACAGCAAAACATAAGAGTTGACACAAATCCATGCAAACAGCAGGGATACTGCAGGATACCATAGGGTTTGATTTGCAATCTGATCTAATTAATATGATGATTGTAATCTAGCATGAATTTTACATTTTTGGGGGAAAAAAGTGAACACTGTTGGGAACAAAGGAAGTGGCTTGAAAATGGAAAATATATTTAGAGCAAACAAACAATAGGATGAAACTTACAAAATAATTAGATTATGTGGGGAAAAATGCTTGAATCACAACATTTATAAGGAGAAAGAAAGCTGTGAAATGCCTATGCTGAGAAGGACCTATGCTTACTGGAAATTGACTGCATATATGCAATAAACATTACAATAGTAAAGACCACACCTGTTTTGATCTGCACATGCAAAAATCACATCACAGAACAGGTTTCCATCCATCTGGCTCAGTGTGGTTGGGTTTGGGTACCATACTTATGAAAAGAATGGACAAAATAAATGCTGTTAAATGAGTCCAGGAGGAAAAGTAATTGGGGAAAATCTATACATACTAAGCATTAGGCTAAATGGCTTTTAGAATGTTTTTCAAGAACTTAAAAGTCTTCACAGGAGATGACTTAGATTATTATTGAAAAGAATAACTTGTTGTAATTAAATGAAATTAAAATGCAAATTTGGCCTGAATACCAAGAAAATTTCCAAGACAGTAATGTTAAACTGTAATATTTTTTTTCAGGATAGTGATGGAGGCCCTATCATTTGTCATATCTAAAGAGGGGATGTAAACACTGGTGTAAAAACCACCACATAGAAAACAAGCATGAACAGGTTACCAGGAATTGGGCAGGACCTTAACACCCATCTTCTACCCCTAACTTCGAGGATTCTCTGAGCCTTGCCTGAGAAGCCTACCCCAATATTGGATGAGAGACTCTTGTGTGTGTTTTGACTTGACTTTCCTTTGTGTCCTGCAGTAAAAGGCGAGAGACTCCATACACAGACCGCCTGCAGCAGTATATCGGAGCACGAGGTAAGTGTGTCTGAGCAAGAGGGCAAGGGCCTGTCTCTTTTCAGGACTTGTTAACATCTGTGTGTCTCAGGGTTTGATTCTGGTGATGTTTTGGGCTGTCTCTTTCGCTGCAGGACTTGGAGTGAAGTATTACATTGATCCTTCAACCTATGAAGATCCCAATGAAGCCATTCGAGAGTTTGCCAAGGAGATTGATGTGTCCCTCATCAAGATTGAGGAAGTCATCGGATCAGGTAGCGTGAGAATCTGCAGATTTTAAAATGCCTTCTTGTTCACCTTGAGACCTGGAACACTACTGGCCTGAAATGGACCCATGGATCCATGGTACATTAAGTGTCCCAGGATACCTAACCTTCATTTTTGCCAAAATTCATCTTAACCTACTAACCCTTAGATGCTAGCTCCAAACCAAGTTTAAAACACCCTTTGAAGACTCAGAACTCCTCATTTGAACCCTGAAGATGTAGTCTCCAACCTTCACCGAGAACTTTGGCTTAATCTGTACAGTCCTGGCAACCCTGTTTCCAAGCAGCGCCTGAAGTCATCCACAGTAGAATGCTTTGTACATCTGACTAAAATTCATTGCTGTGTTTCCTTACTTGAGCTGTGTTTCTTCCCCCCCTGACAGGAGAGTTTGGAGAGGTGTGCTTTGGGCGCCTGAAACACCCAGGGAAGCGTGAATACATGGTAGCTATAAAGACCTTGAAGTCAGGTTACACAGATGAACAGCGGCGGGAGTTCCTGAGTGAGGCCAGCATCATGGGGCAGTTTGAGCATCCCAATGTCATCCACCTGGAGGGGGTGGTCACCAAGAGCCGACCAGTCATGATTGTCACAGAGTTCATGGAGAATGGATCACTGGATTCCTTCCTCAGGGTACCACAACCAGAGTCTCCCACAATCATTAACCTCTTCATCTTGCTGTGTGCCAGTCTCAGATCAGATAATTTTGCCTGTCCTTCCTCTTCACTCATGTCTCTCTAAGTCCTCTGTTGCCCTCTTCAAGTGCAATAGAAATTACAGCAAATTACCGGAGTAAGTGGTTTCGGGCCAACATGGTGAAGATATTTCAAAGGCTCGATGATCATATAAGATTTCTTCAGTATTTTAGACTTCTCCAACTGCAATAATTAATGTAGGCAGTACCAAATTGTTTCTCTTTGTACACACCCTTTCAGTTCCATATGTGCATGTTCCAAAGCTTTCCTCTCTAATAATGTTTTTCAGACTTTATTTCACAGAATATTTTCAAGTTTCAACATTGTAATGAAGTAAAGAAACTTGTGGTTATTTTTGTACTCTGTTTCCAGGGTTTTTTTAGTAAGTAAACACAAATACAGATAATTTATGTAATACGGCTGCTTCACTTCTCTTTTTTACTGATTCATGCGCTAATTCAGCCAGAAGTGCTCTGGCAGGTACAATTTGAAGAGCCCATGAACCCATTGTGTAGAATTGCATTGAACCCATTGTAAAAATCTTAGTAAGAGCAGATTTGTCTGCTCCATTCATTTAACCATCTTATTAGTTAGTGAGATTAGGTGTCGAATGCTAAAGGAGGATGTGACCACAAGAGGAGGTTTGCCTTTAGAAAAAGATCACCAGTAGCTGATTTCATTTGAGATTCATTGCTTTGAACCCACCCTCCTTTCTTACTTGCTGTCCCTGAACTTTCAGATTTTGGCTGAAGTTAAGATGTATGTTCTCTAACTTCATAAATCCACCTTGCTGCCTCGCTCTTTGTTAGTCCTCCCGTTTAGGTTCCTGTTCTGTGGTCATAAGAGCCTGTGTTTTCCTCCTCCCTTGCAGCAGAAGGAAGGGCAGTTCAGTGTGTTGCAGCTGGTGGGGATGCTGCGGGGCATTGCAGCTGGCATGCGCTACCTTTCAGACATGAACTATGTGCATCGTGACCTGGCGGCGCGCAACATCTTGGTCAACAGTAACCTGGTGTGCAAGGTGTCAGACTTTGGTTTGTCCCGCTTCCTGGAGGATGATGCTTCAAATCCCACCTATACTGGAGGTCTGGTGAGTTACTGCTGTGGCGTGAGTTACTGCAGTGCTGACAGAATTTTTTCCTGTGTTCCTTCTTGATTTGGTGTACCCTTTTTAGTCCATCTTGAGACCATAGAGAAGGGTGGAGTAGAGCCTTCTCTCTTTTGGGCTATTTTTTCCAAAGCAGTAAAAACCAAAAATAACTGAGTATCTGAGCCAATTTGCCATGTGAAGTCTCAGTGCTGTTCTTCGTGGCATGATGGTGAATAGGTCAAACATCATAGCCTGATGTAGCTGTTATCATCCCCCTTTCACTAGCTTTTTATAGGAAGGATAAAGGACTGAAGGAGAGATTGAAATCCTGTACTACCACTCTCTGAGGAGAGTCAGTCTCTTCCTACAGAAAAGATAAATGACCTAAGTGTATTTATGGGCTTACAACCAACAGTCAAAAGAACTTACTGCCTATGAAGTTCTGACATCTGTTACACATACTACAAAAGGGGTGGGAGTATAGCAGGTGGGTTGAAGATAAAGGGGATGAAGAATTCAGTCACTGAAAAGTGAAACAATTCTTAGATCTATGCATTTTGAAGAACTAGCACCTGAAGGATATTTCATCTTGCTGTCATACCTGCAGTCAGAGAGGTTAGGATGGAAAGAGAAAGGAGTTAATGGCCAGTCAGTGTGTCTGTCCTTAGTGTTGCAGATTGGGATTACTTAAATGGTTTCCAAATGATTGTGGCTTTCAAGAGGATTTTACTATATGCTGCTTTCAAGTGCTGCAAAGTAGAGCTATGAAAGTTAAAACCATGGGATTCGTAGCAACAAGGAGGCATGATTCTCTCTTCTCATCTATATTTGCCAGTAAAACAAGGTGGGAGCCTTGAACATAGTTTGAATTTAAACTGACAGTGTTTCCAAGACAGAATCAATGAGACTGCCACGCCGTGCTCAGAACTGTGTTGTGCTACTAACATCTGATTGTTTCAGCAATGTCGTTTTCACAAGTAGTCCTTACCTCACTACATTCTGGTTGCTTTCTGTCTTCTTCCTAGGGCTGCAAAATCCCCATCCGTTGGACTGCCCCTGAAGCCATCCAGTACCGCAAGTTCACCTCCTCCAGCGACGTCTGGAGCTATGGCATTGTCATGTGGGAGGTGATGTCCTACGGTGAGAGGCCTTACTGGGACATGTCCAATCAGGATGTAAGTTTTAGAAGTGGTGAGAATGTACATCTGTCACTCTGTTCTGCATCAATTCAAGCAGAAGAGATCCATACATGCCGAGTAATTGAAGCTCTTTTGATTTTTATTTTCCCAGCTGAGATAAAGCTTTGTTCTTCTTTTCCTGCAGGTAATTAATGCCATTGACCAGGACTATCGCCTGCCACCACCCCCGGACTGTCCAACTGTTTTGCATCTGCTGATGCTTGACTGCTGGCAGAAGGAGCGGGTCCAGAGACCCAAATTTGAGCAAATAGTCAGTGCCCTGGATAAAATGATTCGCAAGCCATCAGCCCTCAAAGCCATTGGCACTGGGACCAGCAGGTGAGATGAGGATTTAATGCAAAATAATAGGACTTGTATCTTGGTAAGCATCATGAGGAAAAGAAAGCAATAAATCAGGCTATATAGATTCTTTTCGAACCCTCTCATCTGAGACTGGGAACAAACAGGAAGGGGAAAAAAAAGAGGAAGCAGGTTGGAAGAACTGTATATCCTGATTCAGTTAATGGGGAGTTGTGAGTGCTGAATGTGACGGGGGATAAATCTCAATGAGTTGCACCAAGGGTGAATGAGTGAGGGATCATAGGGAACGAAGGGAGGGACACATCTGGGTGCAGCTGCACAAGATACTCTGTGATCACACAATATTGTGTGGCCACAAGAGATGATGAAGGAAAAGACGACCTTAGCTTATGGAGGGAAGGAAATCTCTAGATAAGAATAATTAGAACTGCAGCTGGCATGCAATATTTTCCCAACTGCATTTTGAAGTCTGATGGAACAAGAGGCAGAAGGTCAGCAAGGGAGAAGTCTCTGTAGGGGTAAATGGTGCCAAGGGTAGTTGGCTGCTGGACTGATGATGAAATTACATCCTGCTGATCTGGAGGGTTTTTCCCTGTGGTTATAAATCTTGTCTCCATAGAATGTACTCCACAGCTGGGAAGGGGAAAAGTATCTAGTGATGGCCAGTTTACTAAAAGCAGGACATAAAGAGTGTTATAGCTTTGGTACAGATTCAGATGATGAAGTAAAGAGCAAATGACACGTGTAAACAGTCATTTATTTGGCCTTTTACTGCAACTCTTTTATGTGATGGGTGTTGGAGCTGAAACAACGCACTCGTTGTCTCATAGGTTACTATCTGACCCAAAGAGAACATCTAGGAAAGGGAGACCTAGTCACTAAGGTAAAAATGGTTTATAAGGTCTCACCTCTCTTTCAGAAACCTCCTCACTGCAGCTTTCTGCCCAGCTAATAGGTCTAGACCAAGAAAGTGTGGAAAGATCTTGGGCAACAAGAGAATGTGCCTGAGAGAGTATGGGCAATGGGAAGGGAGAGTCAATTTCTTGGATTGATTGATTGTTTTCAGGCAGAAAAAGGGACACAAGCCTGGAAGCAGCACATCAAGGTGGGACTTTAGGAGTCAGGGCATGAAGAACAAATGTCATTGTTCTTAATTCTGTCCTCTTCAGAGGTTTCCCTCTCATAACTCTTACTTTACTAGTGTGGTAAGCTGAAGCTGATAAACTTGGGCTTTAGAACCTGCCTCTTTTGCAGACCATCTCAGCCTCTCCTGAGCAACTGTCCTCCAGATTTCCCTTCCCTCAGCAATGCCCATGAGTGGTTGGATGCTATCAAGATGGGCCGCTATAAGGAGAATTTTGACCAGGCTGGTCTGATTACCTTTGATGTCATATCACGCATGACTCTCGAGTAAGTAGCAGGGCAGAGAGCAACAGATACCAGACACTGAGTTTTCCATGCAGAAAGTGAAAGTATTTGAGAAATTTGCTGTATGGAGAATACATACACATGAAAAAGGAAAGGGAAGCCAAAGCAAAGTAGCTACTGTTCCTTACATATTGCTAAGGCCTCTGGACACCATCCATACCATGATGCACTTGTAATCTGTTTCTATAAGAACTAACACTGATCCAGTGTGCGTTAGGAAACATACTGTCAGTGTTGCAAAGAGCCTGTTATATCAGAATGTTCACAGCAGCTAGCACAGGTAGTAATCACTCTTAAGCTGATGTGTAGAACCAGCCACACCATATACTGGATTCAAGTGTTATGTAGAAGACAGTATCCAGGTAAAGGAACATTCTTGGAATCATAGAATGGCTTGGGTTGGAAGGGACCTTTAAAGATCATCTAGTCCAACACCCTTGCCATGAGCTGGGACACCTTTCATTAGATGATGTTGCTCAGAGCACTGTTCAACCTGACTTTGAATGATTAGAGGTATGGGACATCCACAACTTCTCCTGCCATCCTGTTTCTGTGTCTCACCATCTTTCTGTCTAAACCTACCCTCTTTCTCTTTAAAACCACTGCCCCTTCTCCTGTCACTACAGGGCCTGGTGAAAAGCCATTCCCCATCTTTCTTGTAAACCAGCTTTATATACTGAAAGGCTGCAAGATCTCTCTGGAGCCTTCTCTTCTCCAAACAGCCCCAACTCTCCTTTTTTCATTGGAGAGGAGTTCCAGCCCTCTGATCCCTTTTGTGGCCCACTTCCACTGCTTCTATTTGTACTTACCAAGTTCTTCCAGCACCCCCTCCACCCACACACATATTTGTCAAGCAAAAGCAGAACCCTTGTCAGCTGTTTCTCAGACACAGATGCACACTCACATGTATACATGCACGTTGATTTGGATCTACAGCAAAATGTTCCGAACAAGCAGCCCACTTTTAACAACTTCCATGTCCTCTATGCTTTTGCAGAGATATCCAACGTATTGGCATCACCCTTGTTGGTCACCAGAAGAAGATTCTAAACAGCATCCAGCTCATGCGAGTCCATTTGAATCAACTTGAGCCAGTTGAAGTGTGATGTTTACACCATCCTTATTCCACTAGTCTCAAACTCTGGAAAGGTTCTGGGGGAATTCAGAGGGATTTTCAATATAAGCAAAAGATGTCAGTATGCTACTTGAAGACTTAATGCACCCAGAGAGTGCACACTACATGTCCTGTTCCATGAACAAAAACAAAGCCTTGCCGTGATTTGAAAGCAGAGCTAAATGACTGGTGGCAATTAAATGTGGCTGACGTCATACATTGGTAATGGGTTTGGGGTGGGAAGGTTATAATAACATGGGGCAGAGATGGAATAATAGCTTGGACAGATCACAAGCACCTGTTGCCTCTTGTCTGCCAACACAAGGTATCTGACAACTTTACAGAGTCATCAGCAGGCTTTAATAATGGCTGAGAGCCCAGCAAAGCTGCAAAGACATAATAAAGGCAACAAAAAAATTAGCATTTTTTTCAGAAGAATGCCGTCATGGTGTGAGAGATTATTCCTCAGATGGAGATGAGCATCAGGCTATCACTTGGTATGCCAGCTCAGTTTGGAACTGAAGTTCCAGCTAGTGCACAATATGTGGTAAGCAAAAACACATGTCACCTGGTAAAGAGGTTCAGAGTAAAGGGTTCAAAATTCAATGCTATTTCGTGTGCAGTTCTTGGGTCCGCTCCATGATGGGTATTACTAATCTTTTGTGTTGATGTGAAGAACAGTCCATCCTTGGTGTTGTGCAACTCTGTTGATGGGACTGCAACAGAACAGATAAATAACAATTCCTAGAATCCATCCTGCTGGATCTGCAAGTGGAGAAAGAAACAGATAGGTTCTGGTTCTCACAAGCCCATTCTTGTGAGGAAAGGTGTAACCTGTGATACTCTGAAATCCTGAGTACCCAGAATTTGAGTTTTGTTCTTTTCTGAACCCCTTACAGACAATGAAAAGCATAACAAAAAAAATCTAAAGCCCTTTGCTGTTGAAAAATATTTCCTCTTTTTCTCACCCTAGCCACTGGGCACAGTTGTTTGAATATTGTTTTTGAAGAAAATGCAGACCTGCAGTAGTCAACTCTAAATAGACAGTTGGAACAAGGGAGGTGAAACTCTTTCACGTTTTTGTCAAGAGTGATTAGGGAATGGTACCAGTCCCATAACTCACTTCAGTCCTTAAAAAAGGATTAACAATGTTCTTGGGATCAATTATGTTGTTTGATACAGGAACATGAGAGTGACCAGAATGGCAGAGCATATGTATCCCTTCAGACAGACTAGTACCTGCTTAAGGAGAGATCTGCTCTGAGGAGCAGAGCTTCAGGACTGTACCTCTGTATCTATCCTATGAAGCTGAGCTTGAGAGGACAATTCATACACTACACACTCGTCTACCTCATCAACACACAGGAAAGGAAATGGAAGTGGCCCTGGTAAACAAGACCCCAATAATGATGCCTTCTTCGTGTCTAGAGAGGAAATAACCCCAGCTGTTCCAATCTGTGCCTATCTGTTGTCTCACTGTGAACTAGACATGAACTTACTGTATTTCTCCATCTGCCAAGGTTAGAATATCACAGCTTCTTCAGATACTAATCCTGTGCAGATTTAAGGATTTCCCCAGTCAACCCAGCAATTGAAGACCAAGAAGCCACATTTAATAGTGATTGAAGAGTCCAATAATATGATAGGAGGTGCTGCAGAATAGCTGCTCTAGAATAGCCAACACAGTTGAGACTCTTCATTACACCATTAGAGCAACATTATTGTTAATATTTTTAGCTGAAGAGAGGTAGTAGCAGTGCATTCTTTCCAGATTTAAAAAATCAGTGCAAAAACAATAAAAGGAAACATGAATAAAACATTCATGACAGTACAAAGAGAGTGTGAAGATTAAAAAAAAAAACACATCAGACTAGAGTCCAACCCTAGAAAATTTCAGTCTGTGCTTTTTAAGGGGTATCTGGAATCTTGTAATACTCACACATCCAGTCACATGTATGCTGACTGACTGTCAGCTCCACCCACGGCATCTGAGACAGAACAAGTGTTGTCCTCTTCAGAAAGCATATTGAGCACAAGATGTTGAGGGGAATCTGTGGTCTCTAGCACCTTCCATATATATTCACCAGAGGACAACAGTGCATGTATGCGTCTTCATATATGAATGTATTCTAGAAGTTCTGTGTGCCTTTTGGGGAAACACAAAAGCGTTTCTGTTCCATGCCTTGAGTGGTCAGGATTAGTGGAGAGATTAGCAGCCTAGATCAAATCCTGTGGCCTCTTTTCAGCCTAGTGGAAATTTATATGCAGAGAATACATTGTCTCTCTCCCTTCATGCAATAAGAGATGAAATGGGAGCCTTGTCTGAATCCTATTCCATTGACAACGAGGCTTAATAGCCCCTTATGGGGAGCTGCAGTGAATTAACCTGCTTGGTGGTGCTTCAGGCTGCAGAGCATTTACTTCGGCATATGAAGTGTGTGGCAAAGTTGTTTTCACAGTCAAAGGGATTTACGTGGTATACCAGGGAAGTGACTGGCCATCATAGATCTCTTCCTTCTGTTCTAAGGCATGTTGCAATGTCCCTATGATAGTTCCAAGTCAAGTGTCAAAATGTAATGACTGTGGCTAGAACTTTGCAAGGGACAGGCTTGGCATTGCATTTCAGTGCAAATGGAGATCTCATTTCTGTAAGAAGTCTCTCCGTTCTCTTTATTTCCAGTGTGTTCCCTATTTTCAGGGAACACCTTTATTTTCTTACACAGTTTGGGATGCAAAGGTTGTCATGTTGCAATGCAGCTTGCGTTATTTGTTATTGTATCACTCCTCAACTCTGCAAGCATGGGGGAAAGGCAGTCATGGCAAAAGCATTAGAAATACCCTGATCTTACTTTTCTCCATCATCCAAAACCAGGAAACCTACATTCTGTTTCCACAGTCATCTGGGATGTCCTGCAGTATATGAGCACCATCAACAGGTAGGGATGAGAATCAGGAGGGAAAGGAGTGGGCTCATCTAGGCACCTGATACCTGCCATCCACCAGAAGAGTGAGAAACAATGCCAAAACAGTCTTACGGAGCCATGTTCTTTGCCAGAGAAGCAATGGGAGACTAACAAGTTATTGTCCACCTTAACTTCGTGTGATTTCTATAATATGCAGTGCATAAGAATAATGCGTAAATTAAATGCACAGGGATCAATGCATAGACCTTCTTGAGGGCATTAGGCATTTGCATGAAAGCTCAGAAGAATCATACCTATAGCTAGAAAGAATATATTGCAAAGATTAATGGCTTTTGTGCTTGAACACCAACTTTTCACTGTCTGGAAACAGGAAGAAACTTCACCTTAAGGCAAGCTGTTTTGTAATTATTTCTGATGAGGTTCCTTGAACCTGTCTTTTTGGTGTCTGTTGCTGGACAGCCTCCCAGACAGATAATTGGATCTGCACCAGTATGTCAGTTAATGTGTTGTGCTGCCAGAGAGCACATCGGGCAAGCAAGTTCCCACCTATGCTGCTTTGGCAGCAAAGTGAAATTCTCAGCCAGGAGCTACATGCCTGTGCACTCCTGCCTCACTAAGCCATGGCATGTTTATGTCAGAAGCAGGCCCTGCTCACCAGAGTGTTCAAAGACAAGCACGTAAGCTAAGATCTTTTCGTCCATGTGTGAAATGATTTTAAGGAAAGACACTATGACACTATGACTTCCACAGTGATTTCTGTGCTTCGAACCCAAGTATGCTCAGTGCATGTGCAGGTGAGCTGGCTGCAGTCCCTGGCTTTTTGTTTGTTTGTTTGTTTGTTTGTTTTTTAAAATTGAAGGATGTAATCTTAGTGCATGCTTCAACAACACTGTATTAGGGCTAATTGAGGGAGCACAAGCTGTTTAGTGGAGAGAAATGCTGAGAGTCTGTCTGTTTAGTACAAATATAATCAGCACCTAGGGCTATCTAGAAAGAAAGAAGCTGCTGTAGCTAGTCCCAGACAGCTCATACATTATGAAGCTGAATGAAACCTGTGGGTGTGGTGGGAAATGATAAACAACACCAAGAAACTTACCTTTAATAAGCAAACAAAGGTAGAGCTGTCCCTAACATTGGATCTTCCTTGGTCAGCTGGTCCTTCCAGCCAAATCATCTGTCTGAGGGCTGCTCTAAGTGAAGGTAACCAGATTGAATCCATCCTGCCTTGAGCATGCTTTCTCACCAGTGAGCTACACAATTCTTACACACAGAGATGCAGCTAGGCAGTAGATTTGGGTTCAGGACAAAAGTGATTCTTTCTCTTTCCTGGACCCAGTGATGCTAGAGTGGCAATGCAATCAGGTGGTCACATGTGTTCTGTGCTAACAACTCTTCACGAGTTCCAGGCATCCGGAGGACTGCAGATCACATGTCAACTTGAATCTTTGGATATCATTAAAAGACAGCATGGAAGTGCAAACCTCATGGCCTACTAAAAAGCAAGTCTAATTCTTCGCTTTGCAAATCTATATGGATAAAAATGGCACCTCTCAGAATTTACATTTTGTTGTGGCATTCAAGGTCATCGTGCTCTTTGTATGAAGCTGTTCCACTTCAGTGTTACTGAAAGGGCTGCTCTGAGCTAATGAAAAACCACTGTGTCTTCTAGACCTTGCTGAGCTTTAACTGGGACCTGTTCAAAGAGGAATCGCTCCCCCTGGTGTGCTGAAATACAGAACTGAAATGTCCTGGTGTGCTGAAATGCAGAACTGCCCTCAAAAAGCCTTGGAGCTTAGCTATTTCATTTCCATTTCCCCAGTGATGAGAAAACTCTCTTCCTGAAATATTCTCTGTTGAAGCATGCAGATTCATGAAAACATATTGAAATTTCTTTCTGTTTTTTTCCATGACCTCTGTTCCTTGAACAAACTGAATAATGTGGTCTTTTAGTCAACTGCTGCAAGAGCAAGTCACAAGTAAGAATGCAATGGGTTGGCATCTGTGCCTCAACTAGTGAATAGTTTGGTCTGTTATTTGTGTCTCTTCTACAAGACCAAGTATGCTTAGTTGACAGTGATAAAGCTGTTTGCTTCCAAAAACTAATTCCTTAAATTCAGGCTATGCTAAGTAAAGTTGGCTTTTTTCTAGTTTACAGCGACACAAGAAATTATACAGGCTGCTGGCTAAAACTAGAATTTTAGTTACATCTACGCATCTCTGTTTCATTGCATTTTGGCATCTTTTATCCAAACTTAATACTTCTCATGCATTTGGACAGCTGGAACAGATTGATCTTTTATAAACAGTTTGGTTGCTGAGAACAGAGTCTAGCTCTCTTTGAACCATACTAACTCTGCAAGTGAACAGGAGATTCAAAATAAGAAAATCAGATTTATTCAGAGAAGCCAGCTAGTTGGACAGATGAATGACAAGCACTATCCGAAACAAGCTATTTAAAAATAAATCTATTCATGTTGCTCTGTTAAAAAAAGTTAGTAATTATAATGTACCTTACTGTCTCTACTATTAAGGCAGAAGAGGGATTGGTCTTCACCCTCCAGGACACTTTATTTCTTGACCCATTGTTGTGTTTAACTTACATTAACTGAAAAATCTTTTCTAGAAAGGCATCTAATCTTGATTAATTCAGGAATAATGAATCTACAAGATACCCTGGACTGTTTTTTCCATAGCTATGATAACTTTTAATTGCTGTTTGCCTGGCACTTTTTGTACACTACCCAATTTGGATAAAGAGCTGTTTGTAATCTGATATTTCTGCATTTTCCACCATCTTTGGGTCACATACTCACTTCTTTATAATCTAAAACAATGAAATATTTAGATGTCTCCCTGTCACATCTTGTTTGGCCCTCCCATCATTGTTATGGTTCTCTTCTTCATCACGTTTGGCCTTCCTTTTTAAGATGAGAATATGAAGAACAGACAAAACCAGAGTCTCACTAATACTATACATGGACAGGAAACCAGCCTCTCACACTGAATATTTGCTGCTTATTCACCCACAGATCACAGTAAGCCTTTCACAATTGAGTTTTTTTATTCCATCAGGACACTCTGATCCTTCTGACGTAAATGTTTTTTTAGGAAACCTATTCTATGTAGATAGAAAGTGCACTCTTTTTTTTTTCCCAGTTGTCAAGGACTACACTTAGAGTTTTCAAAAAATGAGTTTTCATATTGGCATTTTACAATGCTAAACAGTCTTTAATCAGTATTATCAATCTAATATACTACAAAATGCTCCATTAAGTGTAGTTTGGACCACATAAGATCGATTTTATGAGAGCTTTGCTATCTGAATCTCAAAGTAAATACTCACAAGAACCATCCGAATTAAGGAAAATACATCAGTGTCTGCCACTTCCTCCCTAGACACAGTTTTCCCTTGCTTGTTCAGGACCTTGTCAGAAGGATCAGGCATTTAACTATTCCTGGGTTTTAAGTCCTTCTTGAATACAATAAGGAATAAACCTGTGACTTCAATTTTGAGGAACTCCAAGGGGAGAAGTTACAAATCCTGGGCCATATTGCTATAGCATTTTTTAATTACAACTAAGAATTTACAGATGTAAAATGTCTAAAAATAAAACTGATGCAGAACTTCTGTCTCCCTAATGGCCCTGTCAAAGGTAGGCCTTACCGCCTGCCAAATACTGGTTCACAACTGCTGAATTTTATCATGTCTGCTCTTAGAGAGTACCTATCAGATACTGACAAGTTACAGCCAGAGCAGGGCTAGATGAGATAAACTCTTCAGTCACATATGTATGATCTGGTGGGTAAGCATAACAGCAGTACCCTAGAATCTAAAATAACTCAGTCAACAAATTCCTGAACTACTACATCCTCTCACTGAAATAGATTAAGTGGAGCAACTATGGATCACAGGCTTGGGCATTTAGATGTTCAAGTCTTTTAGTGGATCTGGATGGTCATGCTGCAAAATTATCCTGTTAATTGTTTGTGTAACCCTGACTGGTTGCACAGGACTGTGGTGCATGTGTTCCATCATAGCAACTCGATGTTTTGTCCATGCATCACGCGGGACTTGCGATCCCACTCACATGGGAATGTATCACATGAATGACTGAGACTTCTAATCTGATGATAGCAATAAAAAATAACATGCGCCCCATTCCAGTCCTCTCTTCAAACTGATCCGTCGTAGCCAAGATCCCACAATACTGAACTACTCTTAAGTTCTTAAGTAATTGTATCCATAATGTCCTAGTCATCAATCTCCTCTGCTTTTTCATTTTTTAGCACACCAAGCCAGATTAAAGATTCATTCTTGGATCTCCGCTGTCTTGTTTAATCAGCTGCTTAGATGGCAACCTAGGCAAAATGAAGTCTAGATTTATTCCTAATCCCATGAATGGAAACTGGAAAACTAATCTAATTTTCTTCAAGTTTTGAGTGTACCGGTGACTAAGACTGAATATTTTTCACCATGAGGTTGAAAAGTACCATTCAAATGATCCAGAGGGAGAACTCTGTGTCAAAAAATGTCTCCATTTACACGCCACCACTTCATTTGAAATTCCCACAACAACATTCCAAAATGATTTGCTGAAGGCAAAAACAGTAGAGGAATCTAGGGGGTTTGCCTGAAAAAGAGAGAAAATTGTTTTGACAAGAATCAAGTCATAGCAAAGAGTAAAGACAGAGCAAATGAAAGATTTATGTTCTTCAGAGGAGAAGGTGAAGGGAGTAAGAACTTACAGACTGAGCAGATAGAACATAAGACACAAACAACAAGCAAATCCATGAAGAATTTTAAAATTAAGAAACTGCTTTGGACCTACAGACTCAAAATGATGGAAAATGCAGCAAATCTAGACTTCACATCTCTAGGCAACCTGCTCCAGTGCTTAATCACCCTCGCAGTAAAATATGCTTCCTGATGTTCAGATGGAACCTGCTGTGTTTTAGTTTGTGCTGATTGCTTCTTTTTCTGCCACTGGACACCACTGAAAGAGCCTGTCTCTGCCTTCTTTAAACACTCCCTTCAGACTTCTGTACATGTTGGACAGTTCTAGCTGTCCCTGCCTCACCTCACAGGTAAAAAGCTCCAGTCTCTTCATTGTCTTAGTGGCCTTTTGTTGGACTCTGAGCAGCAGCTCCATGTCTCTCTTGTACTTGGAAGTCCGGAACTGGACACAGGACTCCAGGTGGTGCTCGCCAGAGCTGAGCAGAGGGGAGGGACCACCTCCCTCAGCCTGCTGGCAGCATTCTGCCTAATGCAGCCCAGGATTAGCCTTCTTCCTGGCAAGGGCACACTGCTGGCTCGTGTTCACCTTGTGGTCCATCAGGACCCCCAGACAAACAAAAGAGGGAAGAAATAGTTTACATTAATCTTAACTCCTGTTTATAGTCCTAGCACTTACTTCAGCCCCTGTTAACAGGGCAAAACTGAGCCTCAGTGGATGTACCTACTTAGCATTCATCGTGTAAGAGAAGTTCAGCATGCACAGAGAGGCAGTGCAAGGCTTACGTCCCACTTCAATCTTATTTTATAGTGTGAGTAGGATGTAAAGGAGTTCATCAGCCTCATAATGGCTCTATTTACACAGATTCTTTTTTTCCTCATAAAACTAGTTCACTTAAAATGCCTTTACTTCAATGAAATGTCACTGTATTTACAGTGAAGTAATCAGGAGTAAGATTAGACCACCATCTGTAGCAGATTTTATTTGAAAAATGTCTAACTTTCTGAAAAGTTGCTTTTATTAAGCATCTACGTGGAGACATAAGTGACCCTCTTTTGGAAATTTTCATGCTTTCTCAACTGGAAATTAGACAGTGGAGCAGTGACAGTTTTAAAGGAGAATATTGAAAACTCAGTGGGATTGGAAACGTCTGTGATGTTAGTTTCAATAGATTTTGATGTTCCCAGGAAAGAAATGGAAGTAAAAATGTAATATACACATAATACAGTCATATATAAACACAATGTACATATATTTATGTACACACCACAGGTATATACGTGTACACACCACACAGATGTTTGATTGAAAAGGATTTGAAGGGTCAGTATAGAAAACAATAGTAAATTTCTCTTCTGAGCTCATTTCCTTACACACATAAGTTGTGGCATTGACAATTACTAAATACAGTGGCCAGATCATTGTCTAAATAAATAAAATATTGGCATTTATTGCACTATTCCAGTTTTTATCAAATGGTAATTCAGCCCAGTAGCATCTGAAGAGAAAAAACCTAACATTATAGAAAGAAGCAATACGACAAGCAAGCTATAGAATTTGGAGAAATGAAAACCAAAATGAAATATGGAGATTTAAAAAATTGTTTGGGATTTGCATTCTTTTCCACATGTCCTGCAGACATTTTCTGCTTTTCAGGGGTAATTCAGATTAACAGTGTAATGAAAAGACTACTCTCTCCTGCAGCAAGGCACTATGCTGATCTTACATCTCTGTCTTGCCAACTTGTGGCAGCACAGGTACTCCAGCATTTCAAAGAGAGTTTTTTAATCATAGACTGATAGATGGTTTGTGTCAAGAGAGAGCCTTAATGAGTGTTAGCAAATTAATAATAATTCCTTAATCTACTTGAGTTTAAAGTGAGCAGTGATTTGAAATGCCTGCTAATTGCCTAACACTTTATGTCCCCAGTTCAATACTATCACAAATATTTCTTGATACTTAGCCTACACACTTGCTTATAAAATTTCAGCCGTTCCTTTGTTGTTGTATTTTTGAGGCCTTTTTGAGTATTTGCTCTCTATGACTGTTGTGTGCTTTTTTGAAGCGTATGATTAGGTGAGATGAGATGATGTGGCACGATGTGATGTGACATGACACGAAGACTGTAGGAGAGGATAGAAGAAGGAGATGCATCCACATGGGAAAGAAATTGGAAAGACAGCTTTGGAAAGAAAATCACAAGTCTGTGCACTCTGAAACAGTGTTCTTCAGTTTCAAAAGGGTAGATAAGAGATTATATTAATATTTCATATATACGTACTTTCAGACATCTAAATTTTAAATTAATAGTTTCACTGTCACAAAGCCATCTGTATTAATTGAGGGAGCAAACCACAAAGCCATGGCTGATGCCAAATACTACGTTACAATACATGTGGACCCACAGAACAGTTCCATTTGAAAAAAAAATTAACAATATGGATACATTTGCAAAATCTGCCATTTTGGGTTTTTTAGATAGTTTTTATGCTGATTTTGGTTTAGAATTAATTTTCACAGACATCAGAACTTCATATCGCATAATTCCATTCACAGTTGAAGCTGCAGAATTTTTTCATAGCTGCACACGAAGAGCTGGTGCTCTTGGGCACATGAGAGAACACAGCATGAAGTTTCAGATTAGTTGTATTAGTGTGGCAAATGGGTGGTAGTGAAGTTGTTAACATCTCCTGTCAGTGCCATCACATTACAGAGTGCACACCCAGGATTAAAGTTTGGTGGGTTTTTTCGCCGTATCAGGCTGCCTGCAGGCTCAGACAGGCATTTCCCCATGGATAACAGCTCTATAAGGGCACATGGACTGAAGACTGCCTCCTTTTTTTAATGAGGACCAAACTGCAGAGAAGCTCTCTGACAAGATTTGTCTTCCTTGGCAATTCTGGAGTTAGGATTTATGGGAGACACAGGACATGCTACTGATTAGACAGGTTGATAGGAAGAGGAAGAAAAGGAGGACAGTTGCAAAGATACCCGTGCCAGAAATAAAGACATCACAGCAGTTTAGCCCACAGGTGAATACCAAAGTAGATGAGATTGTAACAGTTGTGTCTGAAAACTTATTTAGTGGCCCGAGGATTCTCAACATCACCTCCCTTTTCCATCATCACCTTTACCAAACTGATGCTTTCTTTCACCACATCACAGGGAAGAGCGGTGTCTCCTGCAACATACAATCACACCATATCAAATGTGCCAGAAGCACTTCAACAACTAGAAATCCACAGCACAGAGACAGGTAATTTATTAGTGAAAACTGAGAGATACTTAGGAAAATAGAGGATTTTCAAAGGTTTCTGTGAGAATGAGTAATGAATATCCATGGAACGAGCGAGATGAAGCATAAGATTTCTTTAAAGTCTCACGAAATTCTCAATTCAAGACTCTCATCACCTTTTCATGTTCGAAGTGACTTTGTAGAAGGCAGTTTGGATTTTGTCCTGTGAGAAGGACCACAAGATCTGGTCTAGTTTCTCATCTGTACAGTATTCAATTTGTTTGGACCCAAAGGCACATGCTACAACTGTGAAATGAATTGCCACTCAGAATGAACAAATCCACTGTCAGCATTTCTCATTAAAGTGTTTTAGCACTTTGTTTATTCCACTTCTGTTCCCACTCATATTTTTACACTTCTCTAATAGCTTCTATGTGAGTATCTCAAGTACTTGGAAATGTCACTACTTCACCAAGTTTTGATGAAGTAGCCTTTGTTTATGGCTTTGAAATAATTCGTGATCTTCTACAGATGGAGAAACTGAGGCCCAGAGAAATGAAGAACCTCATTCATAGATAGGAAATAGAACATAACTAGATTTCACACATAAATCACTATAGTCCCTATTTTTTTTTAGACTTTTTCTGAAGTAGGTGGATGCAATTCTCACACAATGCGCAGAATTACTCTGAAGTCATTCTAAAAAGTGACAAGTGACATCCTCCTTCAAAAATTCCCAGGGTAAAATGTAATGTTCACCCTGAAATTTAGGCAAAACCACAAAATAAATACTACTGCTCTGAAGGGCTACATGAACGTACAAGAATTTCAGATACATTCTCCACTCATTAATTGTGTTTGTTCAGGGAGGAGGCTCCTCCCCAGGACTGTTTACATTGCTTTTTCTGGTATGTCTGTGTAGAAAAATCTGTGAGAATGAGCTTCAGGTAAGAAAAGCGTAATCTGAATCCATACCGCTTCTCTCAACTCTGAAACACATCTGCAGAGGTGATCACAATGTGATCTTTCTCAACTATCAATCCAGAAAAATCAAATAGGAGTAAGAAATAGAGAAAGGACTTTAGAATAGTATACATTCCAAGGACAAAATTGATTTATGGCCTTTTTACGTTATCATAATTATGCTATTTAGGTACATAGGTTTTTTTAGACAGCATAGGTACACAGTTCACCTCTTGGACTGAAAGCAGAGTATCCAGAGGTATCAAGAAACTGAGTCATGGGACAATAAAATAGAACATCCTTGAGTAGGTAATTTTCACTAGCTCTTTGGGATCCTGAGTGAATCTCTAACATGGTTCTGGACCATTGTCAGACCGTTTTCGATCATTTGGGTGTCCTGATACTGCCCTTTCATTCATTTATACCTGCGTACATGTCAGATGTCATTGTTTCATAGACAAGCTCTGGGGCTGTGCCCATCACAGCCAAGCCACATCCACATTGTCCTACAAGGCAGTCACATGAAGGACTGCCTCCCCACTGCACCTAGAGAGATATTAATAAATTAACCATCTCAGTGCTGAATCTCCAGTGCTCAGCCATTTCCATCTACCCTGGCAAGTTTATTCTCTGCTACAGACACAGGCTGGTACCCTTTGT
This sequence comes from Atrichornis clamosus, assembly GCA_013400975.1. Taxonomy (NCBI): domain Eukaryota; kingdom Metazoa; phylum Chordata; class Aves; order Passeriformes; family Menuridae; genus Atrichornis; species Atrichornis clamosus. The sequence continues at coordinate 132,532 of WBMZ01031602.1, read as the reverse complement.
CCAAACATGGAGGTCCCAGAAGTTTTCTTAAAAAAATTTATTGCAGCCTAGACTAGTACAAGAAGGGGCATTATCCCTCTGATGAGTACCACAGGTTTTACAAGCAAGAGGTTTCTGAATAGATTGTTATCCTCCAAAGCCTGGAGCAGGGGAGATTCCCAGAGCCTGGAACAGTAAAATTTGCTCATTCAGAGTCTTAAAATAAATACATTTGTTACAGGAAATGAGTTTTGCTGCATCAGCAAGCCAGACTTGGTTAGAGGTTTTTGTTCTCAAGGTAGCGGAAACTTTTGGGAACTCTCAAGACACCTTTTATAGATCACACGTTTTGCATAACCAGAAGATTTATAATTCAGCTTTTAAATGACTAGGGAGCTGATGAAGATGTCACAAAGGAAATATAATTCTGACTCAAGTGGTAAATCAGCATTCCAGGGTTGTTGCACATTTTCTGTATTGACTAGACTTTGTACAAGGTGTCAAGTTACCTTCAAATCTTACACTGCCAGGCCTAAGTATTTTCCAGCACACGACATCTGAGATCAATGCAGAAATTGCACGTATTCCTGGCATTATTTCTGGATTTCTCTTCCCATTTCAATTTCGTCATTCTGTCTTAAGTAGACTGGATCAGTGATTCTTGTCATAGTACAGAATTCAGTAACCAAATCCTTTTTTTCTGACAGATGGAAATACAGTGCCAGAACACAAAGCTGTCTCTTTGATTCTCATCCTTCTGCTCTAACCAGGAAATTCGGCTAAAAAAAAGAATCCTAATTAAAGATTCAAACCTTTCATCTTGCTCCATCCCAGCATGGGAGCTTCAGCTGAATACAATACATAATGACCCCTCTGGAAAGTTTGAAAATAAAGATGTCATTGTTAAGGGAAATAAATCATTTTTAAGTAACATAAAGGTTGGCTGCATGCCCATTGTAATTATATCTGATACTGAGAGCCACAGGGGTTCTGCCTGTATGGACCCAGCCAGCTTAATCTGCCAAAATGAAAAAAGAATTTTAAAAGAAGCTTCTTCTTCATCAGTTTATTAACTTAAGTAAAATAAGGTGATACCCTAAGAAAATGTACTAACAACATGCAGCATCATGCTTTTCATAAAGAGGGAATGAAAAGCCTTCCTCATGCTTTTAATGAGGTGGGCTGTGCTTAAGAAATTGAGAAGTCAAGCCTGCAGTTACTGACAAACATGCTGAAAGGGCAAGATTGGGGTAACAGAGAATCTTGCCAACAGGTATCACACCACAGATATACAAGGCTGAAGAACAAAATTAGGAAAAGGTCTGTGTCTCTCTGACCTGCATCTGCAAAATGCCATACAGAAACCAAAGGAGGAACAGCTGAAAGGATGCAGGGGACTGGTGTTTGCTTGAATATATAGTCAGCACTTGTTCAGCATTCAGTGGCTTTGCATAACGCTAGGTAGTGCAGTCAGCCTCTCATCTTAACCAGCAGTGCAACACCTGATTTATTAAAAAGATAGATAAGAGAAATGGTTGTAATAGTCCCCTGATGGTTCCGTGGGTAATATAAACATCTGCAGTTACATCCCACAACCTCTGTTTTGCTGCCTTTCAGCCAAGGAGACAAAGGTATCATGCTTGTTGTGTATTTGGGTGTTAGTCTTACTGAAATATTGAAAGAAGATGTGGGGGTCATCCTTTACAGTAAACCCATTATGGAAAGCAGATCCTGATCCTCCATAAGTATCCCAGAAAAAGATGGGAGTCTTGTAAGTTCCCTTCATGTGTTTCTCCATGGTTTCTCAGCACTTCATAGAAAAGGGGACTGTTTTCAAGTCGTCACAGCTTCTCTCTCTCCATGCAGACTCTGATGTCCTCAGTGTTAGGAACAGGCCTCAGGGTAGGTGGCAGCAATGTAGACATTCCTCAGTTTAGCATGTTCCTCAGGAAAATTGATGGGGTCTTCCTGTCAGTTGTTACTCCCTAGAGAGAGTCGAGAATGAACTCAGACTAAGTCTGAACTATTTATAATATAAGGGAGAAAAAACCCCTGGCACCTGATTACAGAATAATTAAAAATTTGAACATGGAGATGCAGGAAATTTTTTAAATTATCAGAAAACAAGCTTAAGGTAATAGTAAGAAAATATACATGAAAGTCTGGAATGTCATTTCATTGTCATCTATCGTGAGTAGTCTAAAATCACACTTTCTGCCATTTCTGAAGTGTAAATCATTTTGATTACAAATGCTTGGGCTTTTGTGCTTGAGGGTGCTGTTTTGTAGCCTTACAGAGCTGTATTTGTGCAGAAGGAACTCTTAGAATTCTACGTGAGTCTTCCCAGTTCGCCTAATTATTTTCTTTTGTGTTCCTTCGAGCCGCTCTAACCAATTTTATTGCTTTATCTTTAAGGATAAGATCACTGTCTCCATAATTCTACCATTCCCTTAAAATTGTTTGTATCTGTGCCTATCACGCTTTCTGTCTTTATTCTCAGCAGGATGTTCATGACGCTAAAATGCCTTAAATTAATTTTAAAGTCTAGCATTAAAATTTTCTGAAGATACAGTAAATGCAATTCCCCTTAATTAAAACTCTAATCAAACTTCTGTAAAATATATTATATGTTATTTGGAATGATTTTTAAAGTAGGTGCTCATGACCTGACTGGATATATGCACATGAGGCTGGATAGTTGTGCAGATCTGCTGAACTTCTGTAACAGGGCTGTGGAAGAGTGTGTGTGTTGATGTACTACCTGTAAAGTGTTTGGGAATCAATTCTTTCGTCACAGAAATAATTTTTTCTTCCAGGTAACAAGAGCCAAATTTTGAGAATGGTTAAAGCCTGATAATTTTGGTAAAGAAACATTAAACGTATTTTGATTAAAATTATAATGGAGAGTATCAAAATATCACTTCCCTGGTACGTCCATGCTCTGTAATGCTTTTGCTAGTCTGTAATGAAGTTCACTCAACAAAGGAAGAGAAAAAGTTGAAGCTGCTTTTTTGTCCTTCTTACCTTTCAATACAGGAATTAATCTCAGCTCATGCCTCACTAGACTTACTCTTCCCAGACATGTTTGATTGTATTACTCACCGATTATTCATATTAAGATGACTCAAGCAATGAAGTCCTGTCACTTTTTTTGGAAGTTCATACCATTATGAAAGCTTTTTACTGTTTACTTATTAATCCTTAAAGTAATCCTTAAAGCCTGAAAGTTAATCATTAATTATTATTTCAGTTTGACTGTCACATAGCCTTTCCAGATTTTGAGGCTATCATTCCGTGTATGTTTGTTTAAATACTGTAACATTGCCACAGTGTTTAATCAAGAAGAGAACTTTGCTTGCTTTTATTTCAATAAACAGAGTATCTGCTCCCTTTGGTAGGAAAGTCGTAACGTTCTACACAGCACATTTGTGGTGGTGTCAGAAGTGGTTCTGTTTCATTCACCCATCTCTTACTCAAAGAGCTGCCTTGTGATATCCAGCTAGGATTGGCTCGGCTGATCGTTTAGCTAACAACGGTTCTGACAGGTGTTGATGGCCTGCAAAAGATAAACATATAATTTTGTCCAGGTCACAGAGCTGAGCAGCATGAATTTTTCAAGGAGAAGAGCAGCAGGATACATATATTAACCAGATTATTTTTGCAGTGCTTTAATTTATTTGGAGAAACTTTGCTTTGCTTTGCTTTACTTCGCTTTGCTTTTTCTTGCTTTTCTTTGCTTTTTTCTTTCCTCCCAAAGACTTAGTGATGCTGTCCTTGAGAAAACAAGCCCCACTTTGAAAAGGCAGAAGATCTGATGGCATATGGTAGTGATTTATATTTTTGAAAGTAAATGTAATGAATTTGGTCTGACACAGAAAAAGTCTATTTTATTTTTCTAACACTAAAAAAAAATTGCTGAGGCCTAGAACGACTCAGCACAAAAAGACGTACCTCAAATGACTACCTCAAATGTTTATTTAAACTTGGCACTCTCAATCTTGCTGATCACTCTAGGGCCATGGGCAGCTTATGGTGAGGATGCTGTAGTCGTTCTGCTGCAGTGAGAATAAATGAACACAAGGCAGCAGCAGAGATTTGAGTGGAGAACAGGGAGGGCTTGAAGAAATTCATCTCTGCCTGAACTTGAGATACGAAGACTTGCTCAACATATCTCTGTTTAGAGAGGATATGTATTTGCCAAACCCAATTAAATACAAGCCATTTGAACTAGGTTTTAGTTCAAGTGGCTACAAAGATCAACTCAACACCCCCTAAACTCTATTCTTTTAGCTAAACCATTGACTCCTGGGGGTATATCAGGCCCCGTGTATAAAAAGTGCACAGGCTTTATGAGGCCAGATTTACAACCTTGGAATGCAGCTGCTACCTCTAAATGTCAGGGAGTTTGTCCATAAAACTATACACCTGGTTCTCATTCCCAGGCTTGACTGCACCCTGGCTCAGACAATGCGTCTCACTTGGTTCATTTGAAAATGCTATATCAGCTAACAGAGCTCTTGTAATACAAATAAATAATTTCTTTTTCATGCAGCATTCTTTGTCTGCCTGATTTAGTTACATTTTCTTGAAGGGTGCCACGCTTCTGGCTCCTGAGCCCCACAGCACAAATGCCTGCATGCTACTCAGAGTTAAGCCATTTGCATGAAAGGAGGACCAGTAGCTAAAGAAAAAGTTTTGCCCAAAAGATCTTTTAGAAGAAAAGAATGTGTTGCACTACATAATGATTTGCATTCTGAGACACTGAAGGACCCATTGAACAGAGTTTTCTGTGAGGTTCCTTTCTCCCCACAAAAATCCTGCCACCTTTGAATAAAACATATGACATTGTTCCGTAACTAAAGAAATTCATATGCATAGATGAGCAGATGATTTGGGCTTGTTCTCAAGATTCTGAAGCCACAATAGAACTTTCCAGGCAGCAGCAGAAGGGAATGATACAGGTGATTCATTCTAATCATGGTAAGCATCAGCTGCTGCATAATTTCTCTCCACAGACTCATAATATGGTGAGTGAGGTTATCAGACGTGTCCTCCTTGTAAATAACAAAAAGTTTTCTATATGGGTGATAGCTATTGCTCTATGACTAAGCTCTCCATCAGAATTCATAGGGGTTCAGCTTTTTTGAAAACCGGATCAGCTGAATATGAAGATAATCATTGTTGAAAATGCTCAGTCAAACAGACATTTATTTAATCTGTACTTGGACATAGAAAAGATCTGATATCTATGTCCTACATACCTGCTGAAATGACACTTTCCCTTGAAACAGTTCTGGTTCAGAAGCCATAACAACACCACATAAACTGTTTTTTATTTTCTTAACCCGAGATGGCTATATGTTAGCAAATATAAAGCTTTGCTGTTTTACTAGACACTTTCTTTAATAATCATATGGCAATTTATTCTGAATATTGATAACTAGAAAATTCCCACCAGTTCTGAAATTAGAACTTCTCTGCTCAAATCAGAGGTCTGAGACCCCCTTAAAAGGGTTTACTTTTACGTAATCAGAGTTGTGTTTCTGGTACAGAGTAAAAAAGTTTAAGCCCATAAAAAAGGAAACTCATCTAGGCCCATCCCTCAGAGATGAGTTACACTAACTGGTGCCAGAATCCTACTTCCCTGATTATAGATGCTGGATACATATTTGTTTGCAAGCAGCTGTGATCCAGGTGAGACCTTCAGGTTTTTGTATTCCCCTAGTGAAAGAGTGTGGACCTGCCCAAGATTCCAAAAGCCAGGAATGAATGTGTTTAGCCATGGCAGGGGGGGTTGGGAGTAGAAGATCTTTAAGGTCCTTTCCAAACCTTAACATTCTGTGATTCTATGAACTGTGCTCGGTTTTATAAAACAAGGGAGGATACACTGCAGTGGCAGCACAAAGAGCAAAACAATTTCAGCTGCAGCATCCATGGAACAGATTAATGAGTGACATTTTTCCTACTGACTTAGTAGCTCTCCAGCCGACAGCCTCCCCAGAATACAGGGTGTTCTCCACCCCTGGCTTTGGGCAGGGTAAAAGGACAAGGACAAAGACAAAAACAAATATAAAATGTGCTTTATCACCATCTTGACAGAAGGTGATGCTTTTACACAGTAAGTTCTGATCTTGGTTATGTAGCTGTTCCTACCTTCCTTTTTTCCTCATTACCCTTACTCTCCACCCCTGTTCTCTTGTGTACTGATTTTGTGCTCACTACTTCTTTGAAATAAAGGGGATTATTAGAATTTAAGGCCAGAAACAACCCTAAAATCAAGTAGTCTGATCTTCCACATATCTTACATGCTTTTAACTCTCCACATCTCAGGGATTTGGGTAAAGATGTCTAGATAGAGTTTATCTTCCAGAAAGTATTGAGGATTAAAAATTTACTATTTGTTGAGAAATTGTCTTCCTCAATCAATGTTGATGTTGCAGATAATATCACTTCTTTTGTTTAAAATTAACATTGGCTTAAGCTCCAAGCCACTGTTTCTTCTTACATCATTCTCAGGTACTTCGCAGAGCTGTTGCCAAGCTGGCATTTTCTCCTTATAGAGGTACTTAACACTTATAACATAGCACTTCTCATTTTTATTTTTTTTAGTACTCGTATGGACTGTACTTTTTAAAGTTTTCAGTGTCAAGCACATTTCCCCGATCATTGATTCATTTTTAGGGTTCCCTTCAACAAGTTTTTTAACTTTTCAAATACTTTAAACCGTTTACATATTAATTAACAATTTACATTCTTTCTCTTGCGTAATACTTTCAGTATGCATGCCATGGGTTTCACATTGACTGTCAAGTTGATTTCTTTGTCCTCTACTACCCCAAAATGGTTTTCAGTGTCAATGCTCCCCCTCACACCCAGTCCGTTGTTATACGTGGCTTTACTCCTTAATAATTTTGGTTTATTTAGCCGTATTATTAAAAACAAAAAAACAACCCACACAAGATTGACATCTCTAAGCATGGATCCAGATTGCCAAAAATCCCACAGTGTCTTACAAAACTCCACTGTTTTAATCTTTATTTTGTTTATTATTGCAACACTGACGACATTGTGAACAGCAATGATATGCTCCTTGTCTCTCTTCATTAATATTTATGTTATCCAGTTTTATACTAAGCTCACGGTGAAACCTGAAAGAGAACCCAGAAGCAAAAGAATGTTGTCTCATTCCCATTTTCCCATCTTTTCAACAGAATGATTAAACAGTAACAGGAGCAATGCCCTGGTCCTCAGGGGTTCATCCACAGATACCATCTGCTGCCTTCTTACCTTATGTCCTGTTACAAGCAAGCATGGGCCTAGAACTTTCTGTTTTCCCACATCACCTATTCACCACTCTGCACCATCTGAAACCAGACTAGAAATGGTCCTCTGTCCGTCTGGAATAACATAATGAATTCTAAAAACCAGCAGTTAGTGTCTGCTCTCAATTTGCAGCCTTGTAATCTATGTGAATATGTGGTCAATTATTGTATTAATCCAAAGGATTATTTCCTTCCACTGTAGGTAGGTCATTATATAGACTAAGCTGTCTTTTAAGTCTTTTTCTTCCCCCTTTGTAGAGATTTTGAAACAATGTGGAAAAGTTTAAACACACACAAACCCAGTGGCCTTTATTGAGCTTGAGCAACTCCAGTTATTTAATTGCACCCAAGGCAAATGGCAACCAATGGAACTGATGTGTTTGAAGTTTTGCTTGTTGATGCCCTTTCGGGTGGCCAATAAAAAAAGTATTTCCATAGTCCTGTGGAAAAATTTCTTTAGAAAAAGAAAGGGAGAAAGAAGGATGGAAGACAGGAAGGTCATCATTAGAACAGACACTGCTTTGGTGGTAAGTTTGTTAAATAATGGTGACAAAGTAGAATATATATCCCTTCTACACAACATCATAATATCTGCAGATGGGGAAACTCGTAAATAAAAAGGCATTTGATGTGACTAAAGCTATGGAGATATCCATTGCATCTATTAGAACTTCAAAGTTTCTAAAAATCAACACTGCTTTCAGTCACATGTAGTGCCCAGATTATGCCTCTCCAATAGGGGTTTTGTCCTACACTTTCTTCTCTGGGATAGCACAATCCTGTTATTGTTCCATCTAAAAGGAGAATCAGCAGTGAAAAACAGAGAAATCTACAAATGACCAGGTATTCTGGAATGGGATTCAGTCACAAGATGTACCCACGCACAATCATTTTTATCCTCTAACATTTCACTCATCAAGGTCCTTGAGAAAAGGCCTGGTACTTTCCACAGCACACAGCAAGACCTGAAACTGTTATAGGACTCTGTAGCTCTGGACAGAACATGTCCTTTTTAGTTTGAGCTACTCAGGCAACCCTTGAAAAGCACCCTGGGGATTTGCCATGAAAAACACTGTGAAAATAATGTGTTCTCTTTTCAAATCAGCTTATCTTTCTGGCAGTGATCTTGTATCGTGAATAGGATGATGAAACAAATAGCCACAGCCCCTAGTTTGTGTCTAGCCTTGGACACAGAAAGGAATTGAATTTCTAGCATGCTGCAGGCACACCTGCTGTGCTCCTCATGGTCACTGGGCCAGTCACAGGGTTCAAGAGCAATTTAACTGGATCATGTGGCTCTTACCTCAGAGAACTTACTGGATACTTAAACATATCAGTAGCACCACACTATCAGATATTTCTGCTGCTGGGGAATGTTCTGTGCTGCACTGAGATCATTGGTGACGCCACGACTTCTTGATAACCTGATTCCCTAGAACACCAGGGGTTTTAGCAGAGAATCCATGGATCCATCCCAGCTGCTACTCAAATGAAAATTCTGTGAACACTTTTAAGAATTCACGGAATAGGTTGCTCATAGATGTCAAGCTGGTTGCGCTCCTGGAAGTTAAAGGCTTCCATGTGGATAATCAAAACAAAGCAAAAACAAAAGTAGGATAGCAGAAGTCTATATTACAGAAAAATTTATATTTATGCTTCCTTTCAGAGAATAGAACTTTATAAAACTTGCAAAGTTCACAATATAAACTGCAATAATACACAGATAAAATGTATTTGGTTTTAAATGGCTTAAATACATATCTCAAGTTTCCTTAAAATGAAATTAAGACCTCCATCAAAAAATGTTCTGTTGGTCTAGATTAATAAAAAAATTTTCTTATTGCATTTACAATGACATTCACCATTTTCATAACAAAAAAACCTGTAAGTGGCTCTGTAGCACTGCCATTATTTGAAGTAGTCTGCAAAGTCCATATAGTTTCTAATCAGGAAGAATCCAAACATACATACACTGACTGATGTTGAAGTATCTTACACAGGTTGTTGATGCTAGCAACCCTTTCAAGTCACTTCAGCACATTAGTTTCTGATCAAAGCACAAAATCTCTTTATGTATTAGTGCTTCCTGTTAGCCTTTCTGTTCATCACTCTGAATATGCTATGGGGACTCAGCATGAAATTAAGCAAGCCCATCCACAGCCTTTCCCCTCTTGCTCCTTTCCTCGTCTTGCTTCTCCATACCTACATGTAGTTTAGGAAGTATCCATACATTGGTTAGAACTACAGTCTTGGTAAACTCTTGTGTAACAGCTATTCTCTCCCAGAAAAACCTGGATCTTTTTCCCAGATATAAATAAATATTGTGCTTTGGAAGTGTAGACAGTTTTGTAAGAAAAGGTAGCGTTACACCTCCAGGAGCTTTTCAGGAATAAGTGCCAAACAGAGCATTCTAGAGTGTCTATTTAGCCAAATTTACTTCATGGACAACCTGTTACTTCATCCTTTTATCTCCTAAGGAACAAGTAACAATGCAGATCATATCTGCTTGCTTTTTAAGAGAATCAGAATTGCCAACATGTTGTATTCAGTGTATTATTAAAAATAAAGCCCTTGTTTCAAAATAAAAGCCAAAGGTGAATAAATTATTTTCGAAGGTATTAAATGTGAGTGCTCTTTTACCTTCTTTAGAACCATATAGCCCAGGATACCAGCAGAAATTGTATACTGGGCTAGAAAAGCCTACAGTCAGTCTAAGTTTAAAACCACTAAAATAATTGTACATAATATTAGATCTCTTTGATGAAAACTCTTTAAAGAACTAATTTGAAATACCCCTCTACCATGGTCATGAAAATTAAAAGCTTCTAAAGTTCCAAGTAAAACTCCTGATCTTTCCCTAAAAGACCAGAGTTCTCTTCCAAAATACAGAGAGTACTGTACTTAATATGCATGTCTGTTTACCTGATGAAATCATCTCTCAAAGGCCTTGGGAATCTGGGGAATTCATTACTGACTGGAAGCTGAAAGCTAGACGGTTTTATCCCAGATCTATTTACAAGAAGGGCATGAGTGAGGATCCAGGAAACTACAGACCTGTTACTGTAACCTCCATACCCAGAAAATTATTGGGAAGATCACACTGGGTGCTATTGGAAGGCATTTAAAGAGCAAGGAAACCATCAGGCACCATCAATGTGTTCACAGGGGGAAGGTCCTGTCTAACTATCTGATGTCTCCCTACTGTAACTTGGCCTGCCTAGTGGGTGAAGGGAAGACAGTGAATGTAGATTTTCTGGACATTAGGAAGGTTTTCAATGCTGTTTCTCACAACATCCTTCTGGACAGGCTTCCTAGAGAGGGGGTAAATGCCACAAGCCTGTCAGTGTTTGAGAGGCATTTGGGCCATGCCCTTAATAACACGCTTTAACTTTTGGTCAGTTGGACTGGATGATTGCTATAGGCAGCTTCCAACTAGAATTATTGTACTCTAATTTTAAAGGAAAATGAAACTGTATTTCAGACATGAAAGAAACCCTAAACTATTTGCTTAGCCTCATGAGACAACAGAAGAGGAGGTGAATGCTGGTCAAAAGGTCACCTGTTCGTGGACCCACTTGAACGGGCTAACTGAGGTCAATGAGTTTGGACAGTGCCACGGAGAGTAGGATTTACCTCATGAAAATGCAACGGCTGTGGGCTGTTTGTGTTACATAATAACCCTTTAGATAAACCTGTTAGAAAAAGTCACTCTTAAAAATACAGTCATTTATGGTAATGACTACTTGCCTAATACTCTATTAGCAGTGCTGCATTCCTCAGCATGTTATCTATGTAATCATCTAGAAGAATGTCCCAGACAGTTCTACATGAAATTCCAGTTCCTGCTAGGTAGTGGGGTGCTTTTTAGATATCTGAATAAACAACTTTGGTGCAACATGAAACATGAACTGATAGCACTTGGCCTTTCCTACATCAGGAATGCATGTACTGTTGAGAAAAATACTATGTATTTTCTAATGATATATGCATAACCTAATGGTATATAATATTTGAAAATGCACAATCAAAATATAGATGGTCATTTAAATGAATAAAATCTTCTGGAAAATCAATCTGATCCTATTTTTAATGTAAACAAACCCCTTAAGACACAGTCAAAGTTTTAACCCTTTAAGATACAGCCAGAGTTTTTAATCAACATAGACCTACTGGGGGACATGAATTAACCAAAAGGGAAGCTCTACCCTACAGGTTGTGAGGTTGAAAATGGTATCCAAGTTATCCAAGGCCATTCACCACAATTTCAGGGTTACGTGATGCTTGTAACAATTTCCCCCTTTTTTTCTGTGAAACTGGGGTAAGACAGCCTTGGCCACACAGTGACATGAGGGCAGCTCACTCACTCAGTGTCCTGTCAGAAGAACAGTGACATGCAGGATGCAGAAAGATGACAGAGGCTTCTTAAATGCTAATATCAGGATCAGAACTACTCATGTATATAACTTACATACACACTCAAGTACATAAGGCAGTTAAGTGTGCCTGTTGTGGGATGGTGTCCTGTGAACCAGCACACAACAGCATTGGTGATGGGGGAACCTGCAGTGCATTTAACTGTCCCTTTCCTGGCAGAGCTTCACCCTGAGAATGCTGTTAAACTGGTCTCTTGCATCTCTGACTGCATACAGGAGATTCATGCTTCTGGATATTGGTATGAATGTAAGCTACAATAAAAAAAAAAAAAGCAAACAAAAAAAAAAAAAACCACCAAAAAACCCAAGCTCTAGATTTTCTACACTTTGATTTTTTCTTTGTAGAAAATTTACTGTTCCAGAAGTAAATTGCATCTCCTGTAAAAAGTAAATTTTGTTTTAGTTGACAACTCTTATTTCTTCCATTATATGAGGGACAGGATCATCCTCTTCTTTCTCATTCATTGTTTCAGGAAATCTTCACCCTATGTAGATGTCTTGCCACTTCCTAATCTTTCTAAACCAAACAATCTAATTTGTTTATGCTTTGAATAATGTTTTGTATCCACTCTTACATTCACCTCTTCTTTTGAAACATGATAACCAAGGCTGAACACAACTTTCCAGCAGAAAGTCCTCTTTTACAGGATGGGACAGGAGCAATTTTTCTGAAGGATATTGACTCTGTAAGTGTTCACTTCTGTCATTCAGCTTGTGGCTGCTTCCTGCCCTAACCAGTACAATACTCCCATTGTTATTCTCTTCCTACTCTTAAATAGGCCGAAATTTTTAAAATGATGTTGCTAACAATGAAGGTATTCTAACATCTCACCCCTTTCCTGTTTTCAGACACATTCCATTAATTTCATTACTTGCTTTGAACAGTTCATTAATTCAGTGGCAGTGAACATGGGTAATAGAGTAAGAGGGCTTGGAGGAAAGGTTTTCAGTGGCTAACCTTCTAGTTACTATACAATTACTGGCCCTCTGGACTTCAGTTCTCAAGCCAAGTTTTACTGCCTCCATGTTCATGAGCTCCTCGGGTGCGAGCCTGAATCGTGATTAAGCCAAATACAATTACAGTATGCACACCCTAAGACTTAATAGAATAAATAACTGATCAAGCAAGTCCTGTGATTCACCTGTTTGGCCACTCACAGGAAATAATCACCCACATTGCAGTACTCAACTTCTTGCCTTACAAGGACAGGATCCACAGCAGGTACTACGTTAGCACTGTGAAAATTTTTTACCCTGGCAGTAGTTGTTTGGGTTTTTTCCTCTGGTTGTATTCTGACCACCCAAATATAGACTAGCAGGTCACCTTGATCATACCCTCTCTCTCTTAAACCTTGTTTCAGTAACACTGATGCTATGGCCCCTATGCTATGGATCCTGAAAATTAGTCACAGTGATGACTGTTGTGTGTACCTGCCTGCAATTAAGGATGACATACTTCTCAGATAGCTGAAGCTCAGAGGAACAAGTTTGGTGCCCGTTCACCAAGCACGCTGCAGTGGTAGTCCTTTTGCCAGCCTAATTTCAGACGGTTTGGCTATCCCCCTCACTGGACATCACTGTCAGAAAAGAAGGCTGCCAACAGCACAGCAGCAGGGCGAGGTGGATCAGCAGTTGGGGCGTTGTGTCTTGGGAAGCAACAGACACCACTGGGGCCGGTGGGGGCAGGACAGGAGGGCTCAACCTCGCCCTCATCTCTGCCCCAGGTGTGCAGCCACCTGCACCTCCTTGTGCTGAGGTTAATTCTTGTTCAGCTCTCAACAACAAAGAGACCATCCAGCTGAAAACAAACGTCTTTCTCAGGTTTCTTTTCAGCATCAAGCTCACAACTCTCCTTCAGCTTGTAGCACAGCAACACTAGCATTTGTGCTGGCACAAGCAAGGTGAGAGAGTAGATGTAGGTGAGTTTGGAGACAGGGAGAAGACTTTGGCTCTCAGTGGCAGCCAAGGCACATAACCTCAGCTTACAATGGCCACATAAATTCAGCCTCACTGAAGGGACTATACAGTTTTCCATTGGCTGACTTGTCCCCCTAGGACCTTGTATGGGGATGGTGGAACATTCCTGTAACCACTGTTTTATTCTTCGCAACAGTCAAACAATTTTAAAATGCCTTAAAAATTTGTCCCTCTCCACAAACATTTCAGCAGAGAAGAGACAGACATAATATGTGATAATCATGGGTGTGACACATCGAATTTCTGATTGCAATTGGGCCAAAGTTCAGAGTATGGCTCCCTCAAGACCACAAACTATTAATGACAGCAGGAGATTCCTGTGATCTCTGTTGTGCTTTCTCTCACAATTTGGAGCTGCTGAATTCTCAGTTGTCAAATCAGCTATACCATTTAGTTGTAGTGTCCTTTAAGTAAATTTTTTTAATGCCCATTTCCTATCACCCAGTGATATATGAAAGGGAGAGCTGTTTCCAAGCTGCCTGGACACAGTAAATTTAGGGCAAGTTTAGGGGGGAAGTTTAGGGCAGGAAGAAAAAAGGCAGAAAAGTACAGCAAGGCTTGGACATATATTTTTTGCAGCAGTAGATTGATTTCGTCCAGGCCCCTGACCTGAGCTCTTTCACCCTGCAAGGCAAGCAAAAAAAAGCTCCAGAGCAACCCATGATACTTAGGCAGGACTATCCCCTCGGTCCTGTTCCCTCCTCAGCTGAACTCAAACCATCACCTCTTTTTCCCTGTATTGTGTAAATGGCACTACCCCTGTTCCACTTGAAATAAGCCTACCCAGGTGGGAAACATGCTTCTGCAGAAAATGTCAGTGCAGAAGAGTGGCAGGGAATTGCAACACTTGGCTAAGGCATGCAACTTGGCCGAGTTTGAGGGACAGACAGCCCGATGGAGAGTCGCTGATTGAAAGACAGCAGGCACATACCTCTCTCCCAAGCTACTTCCTCTTTTAAAGAGAGGCATCTTTCCTCAGAAGCTGTAAGAAGCCTACTGTGTTCCCCATAGTCCACACATGCCTTTCAGAACATATTTTCAACAGTAGATTTCAAAGAGAAACAGCAAATTATATAAGATAAATACCAAACATTGTCAGGGGCTCCATTTTTCCTCCTCTTCTTTTCACTTTCTTTCCCTTTCAGGTGTATTTTGTCCCTGTCCACAGAAACAGGAACAGTATTATTGACAGGAGAATGTGAAGGTTTGCTTAAAGCTCTTCTACTTTAAGTTCCAGGACAAACTTTTCTCTTGTGTCTCTTTCCATCAATAGCAACCCCACATGCACATGCTTAAAATGCAGTCCTGCGTAACATGGCCCATGCCCTTCAGCTGTCTTAAGATGTTCTTTTCCCCTTTTGATTCATTAAAGCAAAAGTATATCAGCAGAGGGACCAAAAAGGAGCCATCTCCATAAGATCTCTTTACTGCAGATTTCTGTTATGCCTACTTAATAACCCCTGCAGAAACCTGCTATCCCTGACTGAAAATTTGATCATGCTAGATCGGCAATAAAAAAACATGTGAGGGCCCAGAAATCTGGCTGTTGTTTCCTGTCTCTCATACTACTCAACTGAATGAGCATGAAAAGCACACCAACTCAAAACTTATGTGTGAGGCTTGGTTAGGTTACAGGTCTCTTTTTAAAAAGACATAACAAAGCCACAGTATCACCTAGCTGTCACCATAAACCAAGAATGGCAGCTTCATTCTCTAATCAAGACCAGAAATCAAAGAAAACTTGTTTTGATTTGTAAAGCATGAGTTGGAATGATTGTAATCTGCTGCAGGTTTGGCAGGCTGGCTTGAGCCAGGTCTCTGGGTACAGGCTGACTGCTGAACTGCATGAGGATAAACCCTACGAACTCAGTCTCACCACCCTCATGGACATAAGACTGCTTCTTTCCTCTCAAAGGAATTGCCTGGTGAGATGGAGATGTATATGAACAAGTGTGAGAACCTTAGTGATTGGGAAGATAAACCTCTGTTGTCTTCCTGCATCTGGGACGGTCAGGGTGAGGGGTCTGTCTCTGCCCAAGCAGATGAATGGCTTTGAAGGGTCAAGGGGCATTTATGTAACTTAGTTTGTAGAGCTGCCTATCATGTTTCTCACAAGAGGGTCTTTTTAAGTTCAGGTTCAGGTTAGGTAGGAACACGTGTTCACACCAGCAAACTCACCTTACATTTCACTGTTCTGCTGATGGTTGTGTGCTGATGGTTTCCTTCAGAGACAGCAATGATGTCTGTGTTCTCAGGAGTACATAACTGGGTTTAGTCCTCTTAGCTGAAGAATAGTCCCTTGAAAAGGGATTAAATTTCAAGGGTCTGACTTTTGACCCTTTCTTTTAGGAAAAGGCCTAGAAGGGGTAAAATTCTGTCCTGCTCACTCAGAATAATCTTTCTCTCACTCCCTATCAATCCTTTAGGTGCTTTGAAAGAGTGGGCCCATTATCTTCATTCAGAAATGTCCGATTCCTGGAGTTCAAACAGAGCCCCCAGACTGGGTTCCAGATTTGTCTGCTGCCTCTTGTCCTGTTACTGGGCACCACTGGAAAGAGCCTGGCTCTGTCCTCCTTGCATCCTTCTCTCAGGTGTTTGTGCAGATTGATGAATCTACCCCCAGAGCCCTCTCCTCTCCCACCTGAAAAGTCCCAGCTCTCTCAGTCTCTCTTCTTTCAAGGGATCCCCCTGTCCCTTTATAACTTTCATGTCCCTTTGCTGGACTCTCTCCGGTATGTCCAAGTCTATTTTGTACTGAGCCGAAAACTGGACACAGAACTCCAAGTGTGGCCTCGCCAGAGCTGAGTGGAGGGGAAAGGTCATCTCCCTTGACCTGCTGGCAATACTTTGTCTAATGCAACCTTCTTTGTGGCAAGGGCACATTGCTGGCTCCAGGTCAACCTCATGTCCAACAGAACCTCAAGGTCCTTTTCTACCAAGCTATTTCCCAGCTGGGTGACTCCCGGATGTATTGGTGCATGAGACTGATCCTCCCCAGGTGCAGGACGTGGCACTTGCCCTTGTTGGATTTTATGAAGATCCTGTCAGCCTATTCTCCAGCCTGCTGAGGTCTCTCTGTATGGCTGCAAGCCCTGAAGTTGATCTTAGCCCATCCAGAACATACTGTTTATATCCAGGAGGATGGAATGAGGAAAAGGTATTTCTTTTACTTACCACACCACTATATTTATCTCAGATATATACTAAAATGACATTAATGTGACAGCAGCTGTGCTGCCAAAAACTGCTATTTCCTTGGGCAGCTCAGCTCTGTATCTCAATTCCATCATGCACAAAATGGGAGCAATAACACTAAATTTTATTTGTCTTAGTGTGACCAATTAGCTCTCAATCTTCAATGATAATCACAAATACTACTACAGTAAATTACTTTTATGTTCTCAGTATTTGCAACTCTCCGTAGGCAAGAGATGTAGGAAATGCCTAAGAGTTATTGTGCATGGCAAATAAAAGGTATCAATTAATTACATACTGAATTTGCTGTGCTGATGAACTATTGCAGGGGGCAGGAAGATTATAATTTGCCCTGGAGTTAGCAATGCATGTTTAAGCCCAAGTGGCTATGGCACTATCTCTTAACACTTACACTAACAAGAACCTTCTCTCAATTAGGATTTTATCTTGAGTTAGCTAAATTTAGATTAGAATTCTTTCCTGCATTCCCATTTTCTCTCTTCCCTTCATGAACACAGCCAAGAGCAAAAGAATTTGGTATTTCATAGAATCATAAAGTCATAGAATGGTTTGGGTTGGAATAGACTTTAAAGATCACCCAGTTCCAACCCCCTTCCATGGACAGGGACACCTTCCACTAGACCAGGGTGCTCAAAACCCCATCCAACCTGGCCTTGAATGCTTCCAGGGATGGGGCATCCACAATGTCCCTCAGAAACCTCTTCCCGTGCCTCAATAACCTCACAGTAAAGAATTTCTTCCTACTGTTTAATTTAGATCTCTCCTCTTTGAATGTAAAACCATTTCCTCTTGTCCTGTCACTATCTGCCTGTGTAGAAGGGGACTCTTCCACTTTTTTATAAGCTTTATTTAAGCACCAAAAGGCTGTAGTGAGGTCCCCCTGGGGTCTTCTTTTATCCAGGCTAAATAACCCCAGCTGCCTCAGCCTGTCTTCAAAGCAGAGGTGCTCTGAGCATCTTCATGGCTCTCCTCCCAGCCCGTTCTAATAGGATTTGAGGATTCTGATTTTATTATTGTTCAGAGGTTTTCAAGTGAGGTTCGGTTTTGGGAAGTGAACCCTAAATATGGAGCAAACACAGAACTTCATACTTACAATCAACTCTTTGGAAGAACCATCTCTGACAACTTTTTATTAGAAAATGAAAAATGTCTAGCTCCACATTAAATGTTATTTTACAAATTTAACCTGTGTACTAAATTGCCAGCAATCTTGGTTCTTGTTCCCTAAATTTAGTCATCCTATAAAATAGTACCTTGTGAAGTAAGATAGATATCAGAACAAGTAAATATATCCAATTGTGGTTATTTTTAAAATTATATAGTAATGGATCTGCACCCTGACAGGATTACTGACATTTTTAAAGCATGGAAATAAAAAATACCTCAAATAAGTAAACTCTTCTTGTTGAAAAAAGTATTCCAGGAATAAAAATGGAATGATGAAGGTGATGTTCACAAATCCTTCTCTGGAGAATTCATACACTGTCTCTAGAAACCATATTCTACAGTTCAATAACATCATTGAATGTCAATATGGACAGGTTCCCAAAAGATGTGAAATCCTGGCCTTATTGATAACTCTGGTTACCTTTGAAACTCTTGCTACTTTCTGAAGAAGAAGATGGGGAGAACAAGCTAAAGTAACATCCTCATAGTGAATTGAGGATAAAGAGAGAGAGCTGAGCTAATGAAAAATACATGGGTAATGGAGGGATTCTGATGGGTGGAAAGAGAGCAAAAGACCTTCAGAATGGGGAAAATATTTAGCGAGTAAACAGAAGTGAAGACACAGCCCAGAAAAAAAAAAGACAGAAGTAAAATAGCCTTAAAATTCTGAAGAAATACAAAAAAAGAAAAGAAAATGCAAGAATATTAAGAGGAAATAATCCTGAAAGTCAGTGTAAGTCCAGTCTCTCATTTAGCCTTTACGGAGTTCATATTAAAGTATTATAAATTTTGATCTCATTTGAAAGGGAGCTACTTACACTAAGTATTAACCTCATCCTTGTGGAATAATGTTCTGCATTATAACTGGGCTACTAGGGGTCCAGCAGTTCCCAGTAAGTGTTCTTGACTTGTCAAAAATCCCTTTTGTATTTCTGATTGAAAAGCAGCCCTAGCTTTGAGATCTGAAAGCATTCAGTTCATGCTGCAAACGAGGCTACTGAGGTCAAAGCAGAAGGCAGATCTCCAAAGTGATACTGAGGCAAGCAAGAGAGTTGAATTCCTTTCATTTTCTGTAGCTACAATTTATGTGAAGTGCAAATATTAAATAAATGGACACTTTCACTGGAATCTCAAAGATGTCACCTCTTTAGATATCTAATGTTGTGCTTCCACCTAAAAAGGGGAGCTATCATAAACCTCCCTTAAAGGGGAATTGAAGGGAAAACCGTGAAATGTTAAAAGTTTTATCTAGTATCTCAGTGATGTTGTGGTTCTGATTCAAATACAGCTGTCTAAATTTTTATCATAATATAGAAAAGGCTCCTAAGTGAATGAATTTACTGTTCAAAACCAGACCACTTTCAGAGAAATCAAAGTTGAAATGTGCACCACTGACCATTTCTGCTTCAGAGATCATAAAAATTCACTAACCTGCAGTTACTGTTAATTTAGACTAAACACACATGCGTGTTTTTAAAAGTAACAAGTATCTTATCACAGGGAGTGCTTGCTAAGCAAGTGAGTGCTAAGGAAAGAAGCTCAACATATCAGATCTTGATTTCTGCAGAGGTGGGCAACCCATCTAAAAGGTAAGCATCCGTATGTCTCTAGTCAGGGAGCAAACAAGTTCCCTCTAACTGAGAGAGACACTCAAAGCAGGCTGAATTCCTATCTGGAGCAGTCTCCCACTACTGACCATTGATAAAACCTGACAGTGAGCAGCTGCCTAATATTTACATGATTAAAGTTAAGGAAAATCCGCTGCCTGAAGTCAGAAATTAAGTGAGCAGTTTTAGTTGGAATCAAGTCAATGACCTTTTGTACAGAAATACGTCTGTTTTCTATGGCAATTGTTTGTATGTTTATCACGATCCTGTATTTGCTTATGAGAATCTTTATTTTTTTACTGTTTGCGTGATTTATTTAAAGCTTGATAAGTTTGTGAACATGATTATATGGTAGAATAATCTTGTGACAGTGAAGAATCAACCTCCCTGACCCTTCCTGGCACACAGTACATATAATTTAGCACCATTGACTCTTTTACCTCTTTATACTAACAAAAGAAAAGGCTAACATGCCTCCCATCTTGAAAACAAGCTCTAAATATAATGATGTGAACAAACACTGACATCACCTGTATAAAAGGAATGAAGGAAAAGCATTTTAATGTGTTCTTCAGTTGCATCATTTTCCTGAACAAAGAGGCTTCAGACAAGGCAAATACAAAGGGGCTGTTGGAGGAAATAACCCCTCTTGAACACATTGTTAGGACATACCTGCTCTAAATAGAGAAACTCACTTGGCTCTGCACCATTAGCATCACTTGCCTCATACAGCTGGAAGCTGATAGCCAGCAGTGGTGTCTGGAATTTTGTTAATATTAAAACTTAAGATCTGGCTATAGAAAACCACAGAAGACTTATTCCTTAAAGATTCCATGTAGACAGAGTTGTTGTTTGTATGAGAAACAGACTCAGAACATTCTCACATTTGCAGCAGCACTGCCAATTCCCTGTATGTCCAACAGGCAAAACAATCTGGAGTAAGAGGCAGTTGTAAATTATTTGGATGTTCGTGGACTGACGAGAGCATTGTCAACATGGAAAATTGCCATTAAACAACTTAACCCTACCTGCTGCTCCTGGAAAGTGCCAAATTGCTGTGTTAAGTCAGACGCTGTGGCACAGCAAATGCTCATTTCTACTGAGTGCGCCAGGCAACCTTATTTTAGTTCAGCTAACTCTCCACAAAGAGCAAAATTAAAAATCTCACTCAAACTGAACCACACGACATTGCTGTAGAAGGTAATGATGGAAGACAGTTCTGTGGCTGGAACACGTGAGAACAAAGAGAAGTGCAATTTTCTGTGTTGAGGTCCAGTAGTAGTTTCTTGTGTAATTTTGGACAGTATTTAGTTTAAACACTCAAGGGTTTTCAGACCTTGTGTGCCTGATTTGAAAGACCAGTAGCTAAGTTCCCTCTAAACTGTGGGAATTTTAAATGAGTCTTCTTTTGAAACTCCTTGAATTTTACTATTGCTGAGATGAATAATTAATGTCCCACTCCATAGGATATGTCAAGTATTTTGACATCTTTGCATGGTGAAGGATATAGAAATATAAAATGTTTATGACATCTCAACCGTCAAGATAAATTGACAGGAAAGTAGGTGAAAGCTTCATATATATTGCACACTCCTGAAACCAAACATGAGGAAGGTTTTCGCCTGAACTGATCACATGATTTTGTATTAGGGACCAAGATGCAATTACAAATTGGGAGCATATGGCCAGTATTATACATCTGAATATGCTTCCACGTACTTATTAAAGAAAGCTTTTACCAAAACAGTCAGGGAATAGGATCTCTATAATATAGGACTTTTGATGAGCTTAAAAGTACTGATTCTGACTTTGTTTTCTTAGAGACAGATACTGTAGAAGAGTTGGGTGGTAAGAGAAAATGCTCCGTGTTTTCAAGATGTTTTACATTAACAAAGCAACTTCTATCAAAGATATTCAAGGAATTGCAAATGAAAGATGGGAACTATGGATAAATGTAAACCCATTTTCTTCTCTATTCCATTCTTCAGTTACCCCTCTAATAGATTAGCACAGTCAGCAGTCACCTATAAATATATACACAAACACAAGTTCTATTTTCTCTTTCTTCCCACACTTACCTTCAAAGTTAACTCTGCGGTTCTGAGTCCTAATTTATTGGATTTAGCAAATGCATTTAATTTCTTCTTTTTTTTTTCAGTTCAACTTATTCATTATTATTCTGCAACATTCACATTTTCCTCAGACTAAAAACTTGACTCATACACTGTTTCTCTTTGAAGCAGGGAGATCTGAATACTAACATGGCCCAACATGAACAAGTACAGGAACTGTCAACTGTAATTTGACAGTTTATAAAGTAAATTAGGCAGCTATTATGAGAAAAGGCTTTAATATGACACCATTCAGCTAAAAGCATCATCGAGATATAAAAGTATCCCTAAAAGACTGCCACCAGACTGATATTCACCTTTCACAAGTACTGAAAGGAAAATATTATTACAGAAGCTGAAAGTGAAGCCATACACATAAGGGTGCACACATGAATATTCACAAAGCAACTGGCACACAGATACAAATGAGGTCTAGGCTCAGAGTCCTTTACCTAGAGGAAAATTTTTTTTATTTTAATCTTCTATAAGGAAATTGCTGTCCCTAGTAAGCACTCTGGGAATAGCCAGGGGTCATTTTCCCCCTCAATAATCAATAGTTTTTCTAGTTGGCTTTTCTCTGTTTCATTCCATGTCCATGTGGCCACTCCTCTGTCTGTAATGAAAAATCAGAACTATTTTCTTCTTTTACCTTCTTCAGCTTGTGCAGGATGTTTTCATCTATGCATTCCTTGGAGTTACTGATTTCATAGGGAGAAACATAAATAGTGTATCTGCCTTTAACCCCTCTGATCCTCTGTTATCCCCTTCTTTTATCTTGAAGACTTTTTAAGGTTAAGCCAAAGCAATACTTCACACTGTGTCTGGCAGACCAGTTACTGAGGACTGTTGTTGTCTTGTATTTATGCCTTAAGCAGAAAACATAAAGAAAAAGACCTGGCAAAATCTAATGTGTGCAATGCATTGGATCCACCCTCATGTCACAATGTTTTAGGGTTTCCTGTCACATTTGCTACATGTCTCTGGGAAACATCTCTCTCTCACATATGTACTGTCAGTCTCTGAGCTGGGAGGGAATCATGAGATTCAGCTTTCGTTGCTCATTTAGCCATAGGCTGGCCAAGGATGCTGATCAGGAAAATGTCAGCCACAAATGGCTGAGATTTCAGAACGCCTTTTAATTCTTATTCACTTGGATCTCTGCTGTGGCAGGATTTCAATGTATGTTAAGGAAAATAATTCACACTCCTAGCAAATCTGGGAAATGTTAGACCTAACAAATCATTGATTCTTCCCATTCTTTTCCACCTACTCATATTGAGTTGTAGCTTGAAAGTGTAACTAGTGCCTTCGTTTTCTAAGTACTGAGTACTTTTGATAATGCCTGGAAGCCCCCCAACATTGTTCTGTTAGACAATAGACATTGTAAAACAGTTTCTATTGTCTTGTGTATTGTCTGACAAACAGAAGAAGAAACAGTTTCTGGAAAGGAAAACTGGCGAAGAGGACACCACAAAGCAGTAGAAGAGCAGGAATAATTGAAACCACATCTCCAGATGGAATGATTCTCGTGTTTTCTCAAACAAAAAATAAAGCAAGCTTAAGAGACTCTAAACAGATTCCTCCAAGCTGTCCCTTCACAGCGAAAATATTTCAGATGTTATTTATTGCTTTGATGAGAAAGAATGAATGCAGAGAGTTAGCAATGCTTGGTTGTCTGCAGCAGGAGATAATCCTCACTCTGTTGGCACGAACACAGAAGTTGTTTCCCTTTTTGTGATGTTCAAGTCAGGGCTGTATGAACTCAGGTCCATCACCATTCCAACGAGTGTTCAGCCAGAGATGCAGAGCAGACCTTCACTTGCTTACGCATAAACACACTATGGAAGTCGTGCCTCCTCCAAGACTAATACAACTTTGTATCCATGATACACTCCTCTTGTCCAAGGCAAGATTAAGGCAAAATGAACCATGAACCATGAAGGCTTTTCTTTTCTGCTGTCTCAGACTGCGATATTTTACTACCTTTAATAAGGTATTACCAAATTCGTATGCCCCATGTGTATAAAATAAAAGAAGGAAATCTGAGGCAACACCTTCATATTCAGTAGAACCACTCCTCACTACTCCCTGCAGGTCTGTGATCACATGTAGGGTGTGAACAGTGTTCAAGCTGTGTTTTAGAGGGAGCATTCACCACTGTCTATGATGATGTTACAGTAACTTTTCCTTATTTTCATGTTGGCATAACATATAGACAAGATCTAAACCTTTTTGGGAATCACTTTCTGTTTTCCTTTTTTTATCTCTTTTATTTCTATCTGTCTTCTATTTCTCTATTTCTAGTCTTATCATTTTTCCTTTTCCTTCTCTTCATCTTCTCCCACATGTTTATTAGAAATGTGGAATGCAAGAAAATAGAAAGACAGAATGTAGAAAGTCCGGTTGTTCTAGTCAGATGGTTCTCTGAACCTACAATTTTCCTCTTACAGTTAAAAATTGCATTTCTGCTGTCTTGCAACTAACCTTCCAATTTGGAGCCCTCTAGGCTCGAGGATTGAAGATCAATTGCCCAGTCTTCCAAACTTCCTGAATGATATCAAAATTCCTGGCCAAAGTGACTTACTTGAAGGTTTTTGGGAGTCTACTTTTTTTTATATTTCTTTATAGATTTTAGAAAAAGATAACATCAAAATATTTACTTAGGTTTAACTTTAACTTCATAAAACAATCTTGATGAAATACACTGAAATGAACTAGATTTAAAAATATTTAAAGATTGTCTCAAATTTTTCTTCTCAAGTGTAAGTTTGAGCTTAGCAGAAAATTTTCCTTTACAATCAAAATTATTGCATTTCCAGTTTCACAGTCACAAACCCTTCTGAAAATACTGGGATAGTACTGCAGAGAACAAGGTAGTTTTCAAATATGAAATTTGAAGTTCTTGAATGAAGTAATTACACCATGGGGACAAATTTTAAACTGCATTTTAACTAAGTGAGCAAAAATTAAATGGAGGAGCCTCTAACAATTTTGTGATGTTTTAATGATAAAAAGTGTCCCTTATTTACTTGTTAAATGTTCTTTCTAAATACTTCCTTCTCATAATTCTGGATTGTTTTTTTTTTTTTCAAACACGTTTCTAGTTACTTGGCAGAAATGTAAAAATGTAATAAAATTATGACTTGGCAAACAACATTTTGCGTAAGTTCCTAATTTCTAGAGGCAAGTGTCTTGACTTACTGAGCTTGCATAAGAGTTAGGGTAATGTCAGAGGCCCAGAGTCTGACCTTTTTATCATAATGTTCTGAGAGAGAGTCACTAAAGGATTTTTTTTTTTTAGTAGAAAAGCTTTAAATAATTGAGAGTTGTTCAGGAGTTTTGTGCCAGTCTAGGAAACCTAAGTTCAAATTCAAACAGGATGTGGAAAATAAGAGCTGTAGCACTGTTCCCCCCACCCAGCGAAGGCTAAACACTGCCATGAGCATAATCCAAGAACATACCCAGAAGATCATGAAATTTCCAGGGGAATCTGAGAGTTCCTTCAGGGATTAAATGCTTTCAACATCTGTGTTACCAGGACTTGGACTGTTGCATGCATGTCTTGTCAAAGGATGTTGGAGATCAGGTGCCTCATGGGCAGAAACATAGGGACAAAAGTATTTAGGAGTCTTCAGGATTAGACTACACCTGTGCAAATAATTCAGACAGAAGAATGGGCAAATTCTTTATTACCATTTTCAGGTCCCAATAAATCATTATCTTCATATTATTTTCCTCATAATTTTGAATGCCTTTATTTCATTTTTTGAGTGACACTTAGGAATTGATCTTGGAAGACTTCATGTCAATTAAATATAAGTGAAGTGTAACTTTGATGTTATTGTTGGAGATTTTCCCGACATCTGCATGAATAAAGCAGAAAGGGTTTGGTTCCCAACATGACAGATCACCAACATTTTCATTGCTCCATTTGTAAACTGCCATATGATACTTCTTTTTATGTTCTCCAGCAAAGCTACATGCCATAATATTAGTTTCATGTTCTTTTTGAGCCTCAAGTGTAACAGGACCTGGACTTCTTCCTGTTCATTGTTAAGAAATATTTATTACAGCAGTGTGTGGTGTTTCCCCCTGTAAAACCTTCTCCATCAATAGGATCTGAAGTCATCATGGGCCCTGCTCCAGGTACTGTGTAAAATCGAATTACTAGGAAGCCACAGTAACTCACTGCATTGTCTGTGTTTATGTTTTCTGCACTCAGTAATATGTGGAAAACCCCTCAACTTTCTTCAGGTCATTTGGAAAAATATTTATTTTCAATGAGGTTTCTCACTGCTACATGCTTTAATTTACCTGTGTATGTTCAGCACAGTGCTACATCTGCAGACAATCTACTCAGCAGTGCATGGTGGGAGGACAAGAGGCAAGGGACAAAGTTAGAACAAGGGAGGTTCCAACAGGATATAAGGAAAAGACTTTACATTATGAGGACTGTTCAAAATTTGGACAGATTTCTCAGAGGGCTCGTGCAGTTCCTTTCCTCAGAAGTTTTCGAGATCTGATTAGAGAAATTCCAGAGCAATATAGTCAGACCTCATAGAAGACCCTGCTCTGAGCAGGAACATGGACAAAATAACCTCCTGATGTCCCCTCCAGCCTGAACTATTTCATGCCCTTAAGATCCCAGTTCTCTCTTCACCGAGACTATGTGAAATAAAACAGATTGTAACCTGTTCTATCCATGTTCTGTATGATCTCCTAAAGACACAGAAAAAGATGGTTAGAGAGAAGATTCTCAATTCAGTCCACAGGCTTCCCTGACTAACTCTTTTTGAGCTCATATGGCAACAAGAAAATGAAAGTTGAACTAAACTCAACTAAACTTTATCTTCTTTGAAAACTAAGTAATCTCTTCTCTTGTAGCTTTATGAGCCATATAATGAGATTGGGAGCTACTCCATATTAAACAGCTCTAACTAGCTAGGTTTCTTTTCTTCTGAGTTCTCAGTGCCAAAACAATGGATGAAACATCACTTGCAGAAAAGTTAAATTGTGGTTAGTCACTTGGATTTGTTTCATACATTCACTCTCCTTTTAATCACTTTTTTAAAACTCCCCTCTTCTTGATAAATTTTGCTTTATTTATTGGCATGTACAACTAGTCAAACAGAACTCTCACCATTGCTGACTTTATTTTTTTAATCTGTCACAGGGCTTTCCCAGTCTCAAAGGTGAGATATGCATGTAGGTGGCAAACACAAACAGAAAAGGGTTACTTTTGTGCCTCCTGAAGTTGGTAAGTGAAGAAAATGCTTAGTGGTTACAACAAGCAATTCCCACTTCTGTGTACGTTGGGTGTGCGTTTGGTGTGATCAAAATGAACAGAAATAGACTATCCACATGTAACGGGGAGTTCATTTGAAAGACAAATATCCGCCCCCCTTCCTACTTCTTCCCCCAGCTTTTATTGCTGAGCACAGCATCATATTGTGTGGAATATCCTTTTGGTCAGTTGGGATCAGCTGTCCCAGCTGTGTCCCTGCCCAGCTTCTTGTGCTCTCCCAGCCTAAGTGCTGGTGGGGCATTGTGAGAAGCAGGTAAGACCTTGACACTGTGCAAGCACCACTCAGCAGTAACTGAAACATCCCCGTGTTGTCAACACTCTTTAAATCACAAATTTAAAACACACCACCATACGAGAATGAAGAAAATTAACTCTTTTCCAATCAAAACCAGTACATTGAATTAAGTCTCTTCATGTATTATTGTGCAGGAAGTCTAGATGACTAAATAACAGCAGAAGATACCAGCACGGAAGACATCCCTGAATTAGTTGGCACAGTAATAATATGAAAGAAGAGCCCAGCTCCCAAACTTCCAAACTCAGTACAAATGTCTAAAGAAGTAATGTGAAACCCTTGGAGAATATTTAAAGCAACCTGCACTAAGTGCTCAGTTATCTTATGTGCTTCTGTACCTTATTGCTCACTCTTCATGCATGCCTTCAGAAAAGAAAATGCTCTGGAAATTGCCTGAACTTTTCTGTAAGTCTGATGCTACTCTGTAGTTCTCAAAATGCTGTTGAAGCTGCTATTACCATTAAAAACAAAAATTCTAATAATTGTGTAGCATTGGTGTCTCACCTTGAAGGTAAGTTCAGGAGTAAAACCCTGCAGTTCCTGAGTTAATAAAAGCAAATATACTTTGCATAAACAGATGAGAACTTAGGTATAGGTGTCTTGCAGAAGTGATCCTATGTACACGGACTTTTAAATTGATTTCAGTGATTAGGAGTCTGCAAAGATGATAATGAAAAACTGTACTGTAAAGTGGTAATCTATCTCATTTCTGACCTTCAGCAATGTCGCTCTGAATGACAAGTCCATTATAGGGAGGGACTTGTGGCTTTTTTCCCATGTGGAAAAATGTGGAAAATGAATGATTATGCCTTTTTTCTTATGGACACCCCCAATTTAGTATATTATTTTACACAGTCTGTACTGCAGCAGGGGCTGTTATGTCTCCCTTAATTTCAGGGTTTTTTAATTAGATTCCTTTACTTTTTGCTATGGGCCTGTACTGACTGTACTAGTTTGCAAACCTTTAGCACAGGGCTCAGGGCATAAGTGAAGGTGCCTCACAGACAAGTAAATTCTAGGCTTCTTTGAATTGCAAACTACACCAGAAGAAGCTTGTGTCTGAAGATGAAATTGATAGAGTTAAGAGGTAGACAAGAGATTAGAAGACGACCCAGGGGGAAGTATACTTCTGAGGAATATCTCACAAGCTTGAGATTTTTTTCTATATTCCTGTATTTTAGCCCCAGGAAAAGATCTTGCTATAAAGTCTTATTTTCTAACAGGCTGTGAACATAGTTTTAGAATTAGGTTGCAATGTGATACCAAGAAGGGAATTTATTTGTTGCCAATCTGCAAAACCCTCAAAAGCAGCATGCAAGTCTATCATAAAATAAAACTAAGAAAAGTTTTGATTGTATCTTTTCCTGTCAAGGAGCAGCCCCAAACTAAAGAGTTTTAAAAGACAAATTGGCAGATAATCCCATACTCAAAGAATTATATGAAAGTATTTAGAGAAGAAGCTGCTGAAGTAGTGAACAAAGACAAGGATGGAAACAGAAAAAAAACGTCCTTCCTTCCTTCCTTCCTCCCTTCCTTCCTTCCTTCCTTCCTTCCTTCCTTCCTTCCTTCCTTCCTTCCTTCCTTCCTGGAAAATCCAGATATAGAGGAGTTTAAAATACGAAGACAAATATACATCTAGAGGAAGCATTTCATAGTATGGATCATCAAAAAGGGTGTCAGAATCTCTTATGACCAACAATACAGACAAAGCTGTTGTAAATTAAAGGATCTATTTACTTAGTTTTTAGCAATATCCTCTGATCAGTCAATAGGACAGCAAGTGGCTCATAAGCAGACACAATTAGTAATAAAGATTTTATTACTTTAGCATTCAATCATATGCCTCAATCTTTGGACTTAAATCTTTGGAAAGCCTTGGTGAAGTAAGGTTTTAAAATAAACCTAACTATACCACTTTACCCTTTTTCTTTAATTAGTGAGGAGTTGTGCTATAGTTCAAAAATGACCTCTCTTTTCAACACTTATATATATTTGACTTTAAATAAGTCACCTATTGTGTATTATGAGGAGATAGTTCTGACACTAGATCATTTGGTCTGTATTGATTGTTCTCTCAAGAAGAGAAGCACCATGGTGGTTGCTTTTGTAGTTTTTCAAGGGAATGCTCCCTCAGGCTCTCCTAGCACCCTGCTCACCCTGATATTGGAAAGACACCTTAAAAACACTCAAAAATCATTGATTCCTTTGTTTCCAATGATTCTTGCTTTACCTGAGCAGTGCTCAAGGATCATTTCTTCAAATAATCTTGAAGAAAAAAATGTTGAACAAAGACATAAATGCCAACTTCTGTTTGAAGTGATGAAGAGGTGGAAACACATTGCTACCATATGTAAAAAGCATTTCAAAATATCCTATCTTTGCCATTCAGAGAGAATAGGAGGAGAGCATCGAGGCTGGTTGTGAAAACATGGTGGCTAAAGATCTTAGCACAACCAAAAAACCTGGACTGACTACATGTCTTCTTTCAGTATAGGTTTCACCAGCCTAGGAGTCTGCTGAAACTATCATGCTTTAAGCCCGGGAGACCAGCTAGGATCACCCTCTGCTATTTGGTGAGCCACTCCTGCCCTCAGCCCCTCCCCGGTGAGATCAGTATCTGTTAAAGGTCAGTTGCTTTAGAATGAAGATTGGCACCCAGATATGTGTGTGCAGGCTCCCCAGAGCCAGTGCCAGCTGTTGACACAAAGCCAGGAAGCTGACCTTTTGCACATTGACATTTACGATCCATTGCTGATTATTTCATATGTGGAATATCATATAGTCTTACCCATGGGAGTGGGTGAGGCCTGTCCCAAACACCGCGACACAGGAGGAAAAAGCATGCCGGTGTTCTCAGGCATCTCAGCAATATCCCCACGGCATCACATTAGACTGAGCCAGTCTCTATGGCTTTGACAGCACGGGGCACTTTCCCCAGGAAACCAGGCACACTAGCAGTACCACAAGCTTGAAAAAAGAACTAACTCTTATCTGAATCCATTGGATTCTCTTTCATATCCATCATAAGAGGCAGTATGAGGAAGCAGTATGGACATCTGTGTGCAGAAGCAGCATAGATGGAGTTGCATCTGCTTTTTACCTCCTTAAAACCTGTTCTTATAATTTTATTAGCTTTTAGTTCAGGTGCAAAAAAAATTTGTTTCCCTAGCTATGTCCTGGGGAATTCTAGGAAGCAACCACTTTCTTTTCAGCTTTCCAGCCATGACCCAGACAGAAGTGGGATGAGCATCAATGCACAGTATGGTTTTGCCAAGTGGTTGTCAGTCCAGCTTGACTACATCAATAATAGAATTGATTAGTGTGTGGCAGATATTGCTTCCCTAGAAGCTTGAATTTATTGATATTTTATATTAAAATTACTAGATTAATTTAGAATTTCTCTGAGGTTTTTAAAAAATCATTCATTCTGATACTATAGGCTGGTTGAGCCTGCACTGCAGTATTTTCTTTCCCAGTCCTATTTATTTCCAACATTCAGTCTTAGTTAATTCATTGCAATAAAAGGAGAACTTCAGCCAACCAATGCATCTGATTAATGAGTAGGAAGGTGTTATAAGGACAAGGTTTTCATGTATGCAGAGGGGTGATAGTAGAGCGTGCTTCTGTGGGAGCAGCAGAGAGGAAAAAGTAGCAGCAGATCTTACATACTTCGCAATTATCAACTGAACATAAAACAGTAGCAGGAGCAGAGGATTTTCATATGGCCTGTATCAGAGATGCTTGCTTACAGCTTCACTAGGGTCTTGCCTTGGATTGTAGATTTCTCAAGGCAGGACAGAACTCTTGCCAAAGAGTTCTCTGTGCACAGTCGAGAGCTTGATTAAAATGCTGCAGTTTCAGAAATAAAAATAACCTTATTCTTAAAATCAATGGTTAATGGCTCTAAGTCTTGCCCTAATCTTCTGTGAACCAAGTATTTGTTGAATTGGCTTATTCCCATTTAGGAAGCTTTTAAAAAATCAACTTGATCATAGTAATAATTTAAGAAATGGTGTAAATATCAAATTAAGTGAACCACGACTAAACACTGGTCCATTTTAAAACTGGGCTATCTGTATATGTTGTGCATGTGCATTACTAGGACAGCTCTGTATATATCTGTCTTCTATTGCAAGCAGCTACAGCAAGGACAGTTGCCTCACCATCCAACATACATCATTCCACCAACATGGAAATATGGCTACTTTTCTGAAGAGCCTGTACTGCAGTTTTCACTAAATACTCAATGACTTTTAAAAACAGGGCCTTGATAGTTTGTAGTTTGAACTGGAAATCAGTATTTGGAACTCTGTACAAATTTTGTATAAAGAAATATCTGAAGGGGATTGCTGTGGAACAACAGCTTTAATCAAAAAAATTTAATGTGGACCCATACGTGACAATCCAAACAATTTGTCAGCTGATGTCTCTGATTGTTACTAGAGAAAGAAACACAAAAATTGGCTTCTGATATTTATTTTAGACACAAAGAAGCAGTCAAGATACTCCATATTTTTATTGTCAGCAAAATAGATCTCATTTTACTACAAGCAACTGGATCAAAAGATTCATTCTTATCACATTATCATAAACTCAGAAGTTACTTCAGTAATGCAGAAGACAGTTTGAGGTTAGCAGTTTCAAGGAGGGGAGGAATGTCTGTTTTGAAGTCATTGCAATATTGTTAGGAGGGAGAGGAAAGACACCTTGCAGCAGCAAGGAGCAGCAATACTGTTTCGGAATTTTGGGATATAAGTACATCAAAAACAAGAAAACTTGAAGCAAATCTTGGAACAGCACATTCATGCAGAATATTACTGTGAAAGTGCTTTGCCTTTTTGTGACTGTAGTCACTATTTCTGAGTCAGAGCCAGAGTGCATCAAAAGAGCTCAAAGGTTATTCCAGTGCCTCCTATTATTTTATCACCTGAGATTCACACAGGTGCCCTTCACGTATGCAAGTCCTAATGACAGAGGGTAGGTATTCCACATTTACATGTTAAATTTAATGTTTCCAACTTCTGGTGTGTCCATTACATCTGCTGACTTTTCCCAACTCAAATTTTCTTCTGTTGGTGTTTCTCTTATAGATAAATAAAATTGTTCTAAAAATGGTATGCATCACTGATCATCAACAAAAGACTGGGTAATTAATTTACTATCGGTAAAATATTCTGCCCACATTTGTAAAAAGTCTTTTTCCAGGATTTTTTCTTTTTTTTAATATGCAAGACATCTCAGGAAACTGCACCTCAAATTCCAATAGGAGCCAGTAAGAAATTTTTTTACAATGAGGGTGATGAAATACTGGAACAAGTTTCCCAGAGAGGTGGTGGATGTTCCATCTCTGGAAACATTCAAGGTCTGGTTAGACAGGGCTTCGAGCAACCTGATCCAGTTGAAGATGTCCCTGCTCAGTTTCTGGGCTACATGACCTTTAAAGGTCCCTTCCTTCTATGATTCTATGACTCTCTATCTTATTTACCTGAGGCAACTCCAAAGACAAAAAATCAATCACACAGTTCTGATGCTGTTATGTGCATGGGTTCTGTGCAAGGAGTTTGAAAGCTAACCATCACAGGATGCAATTTCACAAGAGAAGGCACTTCCTTAAAAAAATCTGCTCCTGGATTTTTCTTTTCTTTTTATGAAGAGCAGATACAGAATTCTATAAAGGCTGGTAACTGAGTTGTGTTCTGCCTCCTGCAATGTCAAAACGTTGCTTTAATTTCAAAGATCAAATTCTCATGGCTTATAGCAATGAAGAATGCAAAGTCAAAACCAAGGCTTACACAGCTTGTACTTCAAACTACCTTTATTATTATTGCTGTTAATTTGTCACAACGAGGAGTTCTTTTGTAGAAATGACAGTACATGACTCCATCTTAGCGGTATTTCTGTATTTCTGAGCAACTAAAAATTCTGCTATACTTGGAGGCAGTGACAGGACGGGGAAATCATCATTTCTCCCCTTCTTGCTATTTCCTATTCACTATGAAATAAAATTAATCTACAATCAGACCAACATTTCACAGTTCTAGTTAATGTACCACATTGTTCCCATTTCCACAGATCACCAGTATAAAGGCCAAAGGTTTTGGGAAGGACTGACAGCACTTAAGTGACTGAGATCAGGCAACACCTTCAACTCAATAAAATGAGTCAACTCAAAAGTATACAGTTTAATTCCAGAGAGACAGTCTTCTGTCAGTCTTCCATTGGAGCACAAAAAAATGCACACTCAGGTAAGAGAAAGTGAACATTTAAATAAATACACACAATTGCAAAGATCATGATACTCATTACAGCACCTGCAAGAGAGAAGGTATAGGAGAGGTTTGCAGTGACATTTCCATACAATCAGAAATCCACTGGATTCAACTTTTTCATTGTCAGCTTTGATTATCGCAGGGTGATTTGGCTCAAAGTCTAGTGCTAAATAATAGTCTTTGATTTCTTAAAAAACAAAGTTGCTGTTACTAGACCTGTTGCGAGGAAATGTTAAGACCATGGATTGCTTTCTGCTTAACTTCTGCTACTGGAATGAAATTCCACACTCTGAGAATTAAAAAAACTCTAAAATGACAGTCCATTTCTCTGAACATTTCTTCATGTTTTTTTAAAGTGGCCTTAGGCAGATGATAAAGTGACAGACTGGCACAGTGTCAGGCCTGGAAGGGAGCGGTGTGGACGCCTCAGCTGTTCATTGGAGTGTTTTAGACTTTCAGAGAGAGAGAGATAGAGAGAGAGAGAGAGCACCAGTTTCTGAACTGCCTCTGCAATAGCTCTTATTCATCTACCCAACATTTCCTCACCATTTCTTGCCATGTTATATAGGAGCTCACTACTCAATCTTGATGGCTCAGTTATAAGACAGGGAACTGTGGTTCAGAAACCTATTCTTCCACAGAAAACAAAAGATCAGGTTTAGCTTACTTGGGAGATAAATATCTCTGCTGAAATTTCATACTGCTGAAAGTCACCTAACCAGGTCACATACTCTCTCATAGGAAAAGAAGTTTCCACTTCAAAATTCTTCCAGGAGTAGCAATCACTTCTTTTCAATAGCTTAAAGTGCATTCATGTGACAAAAAATTAAAGCACACAAACAAAAACATCCATCACCAATAAAAAATCCAAACAAGCAAACCAAACTAAAACCAAAACAGTCCTGCTAAGACAGAAATGTTGAAACTGCAGTTAATAGAGACTGCCTTTCTTCAGAGGGCAAAATCTGTCAGGCCCTGAATGCCAACTGAGTAGTTACAGTCGTTTTTAGTCATCACAGTGTCAACAACTACCTTCATTCCTGAGATCACTTACAGGGTTTGTGGGGTTTTGGGGGCTTGGGGTTTTTTTTTCTGTTCTGTACCAAATCAAAAATTAGAACTTCAGTCATTCTTTGCTATGAGAGCATTGCAATTTTGTGAAACTGGGAAGAAAAATTATACTGTAAGTAACAGTCTGGAAGAGGGCTTTTACTGATCACTTCTTTGCAAATGATGAAATCCCTTTGCTGGCTTCTTTTGCTCATTTGCACCACACAGCTCAACAAGCCCACCAGCTTGGTGCAAATATCAGTGCAACGGCAGAGACACTTAAAAGTAGGAGAGAAAAAATTGCATTCATATATTATAGCATAGATGCCATGCTCACAAAATCTTCACCAGCAGAGTTCTTCAAGGCTGAGGAGTGTTTGTAGCATGCTGGGGAGTGTATGAACAGCCGTAGAAGACAACTGTCCTGGCAAAAGGGACCCATCTTGTGGAGTGAAAATAGAGGCTTCTTAGACATCATAGACCTCCTCTTCCATGGCAGGACCGACCTCTCCACAAAGCTGGCGGAAGGTGCTGCGCCTCAGGATCTCCCAGCCACGGTGAGAACTAGTTCTGGATGTGCTCCGTGACAGTGACAGAGCAGACAGTTCCTTCTTGCACAGGGTGTCCCTATTGGTTTCCAGCTTTTCTGAACCTTTGTCATAGTTATCCCTATCCTGAGCCTTAAATGCTTCTGTGTACCGCATCATCTTGTGTTTGTTGGGATCAACCCTGTCTTCAACTCTGTAAGAGGATTAAAAAATATAAACTGAACAAAGTAGGAAAGTGCCAGTTATCAAAAAAAACCCTCCAAAAATCAGGCTGACGTTCCAGAAAATCTGCACAGAAGCAGGAAACTGATTATAGGCAGGGTGCTAGGGGCTGCTAGCACAGTAATCTCCCAGATCTTCATCCCCATCATTGACTTCAGTACCTTTGTCTGCCCATGGTTTCTTGTCCTTAAACTCATTTGCTACTCATGATTTGCCCTTTCCATTTTGTCAGCTGTAAGCAATTGGTGGACTTTGTATATATGCACATATTCATTTATTTTCTCTGTTCCTGGCTTTCCTCCTCTGATACTCCATGGCTGCTAGCCTCAGGACGTCACTCATCTTTTGCTTCTATGTAACTGCTCCACTCCCACCAATCCTTCTCTACATATAATTTGTCTTTTGAATTACTGTCTGACATTACGTATAGTGAAGGTACATGTAATTTAAAATAGATAAACTAGATCACAGCAACACTTTTCTCACAGTATCTAGTGACTAACTGTTTCTGGGTGTTTTTCTTGCAATATATTATATTCCACACCTCGGACTGCAGATGTTGGTTATTGACTCTACTTTAGGTCTGCTTGTTCTGCCCAGTAAGACTGAAAATCCACAAGGCTCAATTGTCTGCCAAAACCTGCAGAAAGTCTAGTGCAGGTCCAGGAGTTGGACTTTGATGATCCTTATGGGTCCCTTCCAACTCAGGATATACTATGATTCTGTGATTCATACAACCACCACTCCCCCTTCTGGCTTTATCAGCAAAAAATGGCACAGTTAGAAAAGACAAATGTCCAAAAGTCAAATCTTTTATCACCTGGCATAAATATTGATTAAAATCCAAAATAATTAGGAATTTCATGTTATCTAGACTACAGATAGCTTGTTAGTTCAGTGCCTAAATGGAAATCCTGGACCTATGTCTTTGCCACCTGATGCAGTCATTGCAAAGTATAATGTAGTTACTAGGTTCACATGGGAAGGAAATCTTGACTTTAATTATTCCTGTTCTGATTTTGAATCATCCACAGAGCAGCCTGTTGCTGCTGAAGGCCTAATAGATCAATTCCATCTCTGCCATTTCATATATCTAATGGGCAAGGACAGTCAACCAAGCATAGCAGTGAAGTCAACCAAGCACAGCAGTCAAGTTTTGTGATGCTCATTACAAGAAGTTTGAAAGAAAAATTCAGGACTTACAACCCATGCAGTTTCTGGGGTCTGTCCAATGTGACTACTGGGTGAGAAAGCATCAGTTGGTTTCACAAGGAAATGCACAGCAGAGCTTTCTGAGGGGGACAGTGCTTGTTTACCAGTCACAGACAGAAAGTAGATTGGGGTTTGTATTCCGTAACAAAAGCACTCCAAACGCTCCCCAGACCACTGGAAAGGCTCTTTATTAACAGCCATGCATTGGGTTCCTCTTGTTGCATCCTTACATGCTCTCACTACAAGAGAACTCACCTGAGATACCACCGGTCCCCCAGCCCGTACTCCTGCCCACAGATTCCCGAGCGAGGCCAGAGACACCGCGGCAGTTTCCGCTCCAACATGACAGTAGTAGCAACAACCTTTGGAATGAAACAAAGAGCTCAGATCAATAAGAAAAAAATCAGACTCTCTTTCAAAAATATCAGTTTCATGAGCACTGACCCATACTATACTTCATTATAGCTCCTTGTGTAATTAAAAAAGATAATAGAGTGTATACTGCATTTATTATAGGGCAGTCACTATTTTAGGTCTTACTGTATCATGTTCTGAGGAAGTAATGGTGCTCTTAAAACACTGTTGAATTTCCTTCCTTTTATACCTGATAGCAATAAGTAGGGTAATAAATTTGCAAGCTAGAGAAGAGGACAGGACCTATACTCACATTAATTATCATCAGAATGTACCAATGTGGCCACATGCCCACATGCAACCATTTAACAGACTGCTTTCTCACAGAAAAGTACTAGGAAATGGATTTCCTCTTGATTAGCTATAGAACTGGTTGCATTTCTTTGCCCTTTTAGCATAACAGTCAGGTCAACTCCTCTTAATGAATCTAAAGACATTACTGGCCTTCCTGTAATCATTACCTAGTGTTCTCACTAGGTAAATCCCCTTCAGTAAATCCCTATAATTATAATTTAACTCTCAGTTGCACAGAAATGTGATTTACCAAAACAGATGCAACTTTAATTCTATTTGACAAGAAATTCCATGCATAGGGAACAAACAGCTCGGGAGACATGGGATAGACCAAAAAGGCTGATGGGCTTCTAGCTATTTGAAATAAGGTAGAGATTCCCACCTTAACTACATTACCTGGGCTCTCCAGAGCTCATCCTGCTCATGGGCCACTCTCCAGTGGGTGTCACCCATCATGGCAATTAACAAGTTGAGCATAAGGAGGGTGGCAATGATGGCAAAAGCAAAGTATACCACGCTGTACATAAAGGGCAGGTCCACGTCATAGTTTGCAGGGCCATCAATGATTGTGAGGAACAGCTCAAAGGTGGTGAACAAGGACATGGGATAGTTGTAGAACTGCCCAAGGTTTTCAGGGTTCTCTGTCTGGAAAATGATGTAAAAAGCTAGAGGAGAGCAATGGGGAAAAAAAGAGAGAGTTTAACAACAGGAATCATATTCCAAGAGGAATAACAGAGTCCTATAAGAGATTCTGACCAAAAAAATTGGTCTGGCAAGGAGCTGCATGTGTTTCTATCCTAGTGCAGTACCCACCAAGGACAAATCCCTGATTAAAATCACTGGTCTTCAGATAAAATGACACCAAATTACTTTGATTATTTATTTGTTCTCAAAATAGTAATGTTTTCTTCCTCAAGGTTATAATAAAGCTATGTGTGTTAATCTAATTTTCCACAGACAAAGATCATAAATGCAGTATATTTTTAAACCTTGACTTATAAATATGTGGAATTATCGGAATTATCCTGATTTCTATTAACCTGGAAAGAGCAAGAATTGAAAACCAAACTCATGAGAACAGAAATCAGTACTGGGAAACGGACCATGTTCAGAGAAATAGAAGCTATCAATCATCACCACCTTTTCCAGATATTCAGAAGGCAACCAGAGATTAAATCGAAACCCACACTCTTAATTCATACCACTGCAGTTGGCAGGGGTAACATATTATTATTTTCCCTTTGTAGACTCACCTGATGCAAAGCCCAATATCACCACAGCCATGAGCCAGCAAAAGCGCATAAGATCTCCAAATATCATCTGTAGAGCAAAGACAGAGCCACCGTAAGGCCCAGCTGTCCCACCAAGTCACAGTGCAACCCTACGCAAGCCTTTTCCAGATTCTAAGACCATAAGAGGATTAAAGGAAACTTCTGCACTCAAGAGAGAATGTGAAAGTCCTAAACCCTCTGTGCAGGCAAGGACTTGTCCATTTGACATTAATGCTAATCCCGAGGGAGAAAAAACTACTGTTATAGTCTTCAATATCTGGAAAGCGGTGTCAGGATGTATGTGGAGAGCCCATACTGGTTTGTGTCTTATACCTTCTGGATCATGATGGTGAAAGGTCCGAGCATCTGGAAGCCTCGTGCGAAGTACATGACATTGCACCATCCCAGCACCAGGGCAAAGGACATGGGCACCACCTCTCCGGTCGTGCTGGTGAGACGCATCACCATGGTTACTAGGATCATGCAAGCATACGTGATGCTGCAAAGAACAAGGGACAGTGGAAAAGGTTCAGAAAAGGAAATTTCAGTTGAGACAGTGAGAGACATGAATCAGGAGAAGGAATACTCTAAAACATTGAGAAGGTGACTCACCTGGTAAAAGAGAGTAGAGGGGGAAATGAGAGACAATTTATTTATTAGACTTTAAAAGTGCTGTACTTACACAATTATGTGGAAAGGCCCTCCTAGGATTGTTTGTCCAAAGTATTTTGCTGCTCCAACTCTCAGGATATCTGGGATCTGAGAGAGACATCCTATTAACTTTAGGACTCAGATGGATTCTATCATATTACTAAATGTCATGGTAACTACCAATATTCAGAGGTTCTTGGGGACAGCCACATCTCTTTTGATGGTTCACAGATTGACTTCTATGTTACTTTAAAATCAGAATGGTTGAGCCAGGTGGGCCCTTCTTGGGATGAGACAGAGATTGCTGGAAAACCTAAGAACACTTGGGTAGATTGAGAGACATGTCACAGAGAGGTGCCTCAGTAACAAAGACCAAAAAAACCTTCTTGGGGAATCAAAGAAGTTTGTTGTAATTCTCACTGTATTAGTTGTAGCCTTAGCCCCAGAGTCCTGACTAAGCACAGGAGGAAGGACTTGTCCTTCTGGAACATATGATAGCATCAAAACTGCACACAGCACTCGAGGTGAGGCCACCCCAGTGCAGAGCAGAGCGGGACAATCCCCTCCGTTGCCTGGCTGGTGATGCTGTGCTTAATGTACCACATACAGGCAGAAAGCTGTTTACAAGACCAGTTTTATTTTCAGTTCTTCCTGGCATCATCGTTTGAGTTTTCTCATGAAAGTTTCAGTCCTCTATTTCCTGTTATAATAAAATCAAGTGGTGGGTGGTTGAGTAAGGCTCCTGTTATAGGTCCATAGGGTACCTGGTCTCCAATTAAATATAAATTTTTCTGTTTATGCACAGAAATCACTTAATCTAGTACCCCTAATACATGAGTATTTATGGGTGCTGGGTGAAGCAACACCTGGAAGTCAGCTGGACCCATGGATGGTGCTAACAGGAACTGTGGATTACCCTGCAAACAGTATTTGCGAGTGCAGCCAGTCCTTCTAATTGCATCTTCCGTACCTGGAGTCTTACTAGGACATTGTCACAGTTTCTGTCTCATCTAATAGATACTGTTGACACTGTCTATTGCATTAGACCTATGTCAAAGCACTCAGACTAAGCAAGTACCCCCTACCAAGTAGTAAGCACAAATTCACATTTGTCTAGAAAGTAAAATCTGTCTTCGTGAAACTTGAAACTTTACAGCTCACTGCTACTCTTACCTCAAGGACCAAAATTACTACAGCTCCAATGACTGTGATCAGCTCCCCCACCAGTCTCAACTCATCCTCATATGCCACATACGATTCCTGAATAAAAAAAGTTAATGGAAATTAAAACTAAGTTTTAAAGAAAGTGAAAATAAATTTTAAAAGAGGATGGGGGAGAAGAAGGCCTATTGTTACTATAATAAACATGAGTAGAGCTGGCAGTGCCACAGGAACCAGCCTAGCCCGAGCAATGGAGAACTGAGCACACCTCATAGTCCTCCCTGACAAAGGTCAGCCGGTCGAAAGCGGGGAGGAGGACAGCTGCAATAGCCGGGGCCTGGGAAAGGCCTGGACTTTCCAGCTGAGTA
Organism: Atrichornis clamosus; assembly: GCA_013400975.1. Taxonomy (NCBI): domain Eukaryota; kingdom Metazoa; phylum Chordata; class Aves; order Passeriformes; family Menuridae; genus Atrichornis; species Atrichornis clamosus. The sequence continues at coordinate 91,660 of WBMZ01031602.1, read as the reverse complement.
GGTTAGATGGGAATTGCCCCATGCTGCCTATGGGGCCCTGACTCCTACAGTCACAGTACCTGAAGCATTTTCTGGACGTAGACTGTGTTGTCTCTGCTGCTGGTTTTGTTGCCTGTTCGGGGTTTCAGAGGCCGGTAGACACAGCACATAGTGAAGCAGACCATGTAGAGTATATAGAACAAAGCCAGGAAACAGAAATAGGGACGACCATACATGTTCCACTTCAGGCTCACCAGCTCCTTCACAGGTGTTAGGTCCAAGATTTGGCGCGCCTGAGATAGAAAGAAGGAATTATTGGCCAAACGTGCATTTTTTTATAAGCATCATTCACAAGTTTTCCTGGGAGTGTGATAACAAACTATTCTCATCTACCCTATTCAGCATTATGAAGCTGAATTTACTTCGCAAAAGTGGAATATTCAAGGGGGTTTGGATTTGCTCAGTTTGACAATAAAGAGCATTGGAAAAAAATTAAAAAAAAAAAAAACCTGCAGAGAACAGCTTTTGAGTACCAGTGGGAAGCACAAGAAAAACGTTTTAGATACTGGAATAAGTTTGTCATCTGTGTAGGAACATAGAATTGAGGATAACAGATTATTCCTGTTAGTATGATAACACAAGTTTTTGTATCAGATGTTTTAAAACAGGAAAACTGAAATATTTTTCTAGAAGATATTTGTACTTGTCTAGCACTTTATGGCTTATGCAAAAATACAGCCTTTTAAGTTTCTGCATTATTATTTGGGTGACAATTAATTGAATAACCTACATCAAGCCTTCAGCTTCTGCTAGAAGACTGACAGACCATAAGTAGGAGAGACAGGTGTACTTTATTTATGAATATGACCCACACACTTTATTAAATATTTCTAGACTTACTTCCTGTTGTAATGTTTAGGGGACCACGGCAATAAGCAAGAAGGAAACATAAGTCAAAATGGTGTGACTGGGTTACTTTAAAGAAAACCTTACTGCACTCTAGATGTTTCCCTTCTCTTGCTACAATGCCCTGTTTCTTCTAAGTCAGCCAAAACTAGATTGCATGATGTGCAAGCAAGATGTATGTTTCAATAAATGGACATTACTCTAAAAAAATCTCTTCAATGCCCTATAAAACATCCTAAAAGATCAAAACTACATGAGAGATAATCCACCCATAAGTGTTCTGGTCTCTAGAATTCTAGAGTTCTTTGCAGAGAAGAGCAAATTTTCAAAGTGAAGGTATAATTTTGAAGCTTATTATAATCTTTCAGTAGCTTAGTTCCCTTCTATTTTTTTGACTGCTTCTGGTTGGGGGCTAAATATGCTCCTCTAGTCCAATATTGAACTGAGAGGAGATGACAGGATGGGGATTCTTCTAGAGGAGATAGCAAACTTTTTTGGCTAAACATGTAACAAGTGCAAGAAAATAATTACTAGTTACATGTCAAAAAATTGCAACTGCACATATTTATGAGCATCATGAAAAATAAATTAATCATTATATCTTTTGATATTTGGGAATATCTTATCCTCTGAAATTAGGAATCTTGGATCTGCATGCACTATATGTGTGTTTTAGGATAAGAGAGAGGCAGAATATTCTGCTTTCTTTTAGGGTTATGGTTTAGTCTTCTAAAGTGGACAGCTTCTAAGCATGTTCTATTTTTTGACATGGACTGCTTTTCTCTGAATTTCCCTATGTATCAGCACTCGTAGAAATTTAGAGGATTTAACATAAAGTAAATAAGAGTTCCTCTGCACTGTGCACTATGCAAAGTACTCTCTTCGGTAGCTGAAACTTTTGTTAGAAAAGTTTGACTAAAATGTTGATAGATGGAAATAATATAGGATGGGCAGAACTGTGCTAATTGAAGTGTCTTCTGATTCATTTCCCGTCCTGTTAGGATTATTTAAGGTGACTACAACTGATAGGGTGGTGTACCTTGAAAGTCCTATGGAGATCTGCCTAAGCTTGCCATTACACTCTGCTACTTTTGTCTTATTAATCCCTTTACAAGTTTTCGAGCCTACAGCAGAGGTAATTTGCCCATTTTGTTTTGAGTCATAACCTGTCATTAAATGAAGGGAGTAATAACAATGAGTGGTTTTAAAATGCACTCCAGTTTAGGATTTCTGAGAATAGTCCTGTCTCACAAGGACATTGTGAGAGTTAATCAGTGTCACACTCATGGGAAGATACTTGCTAGAGCTACTACAGGTCCTTAGTGTAACTTTGAGCCTGATGAGAGACAACCCTTCTCCATAGTTTGTTCATACTAAATTCTTTCAACATTCTGCAAGTTTCACACCTCGGAAGGAGCTGTGTCTAAAGCATCAGATCATTAATAAACTGCTACACTTCATGTATTCCCTGCAGCTCATGGTACAAAGTCCTTGCTCTGTGGATTATATAAATAAGCTTGGACCTTCAAATTCAACATTCCTCTCCTTTTATAATCACCATGGCTTGCTCATAGAAAGCATGCAGTACCCACGGTACCTCTCTCTTCTTGGTGGATACAATGAGCTCAAGGAAGGACTGATCTTCAGCCCAGGAGTCAATCTCTGTGATATCATAGAGCACAGTGGTCAAGGGGCCAAAGGACCAGAGATTCTGCTTCCTCTTCTGCATAAGGTACTGAAACATCTGAGGAAAAAACAAGTGGGGCAAGGATATCAGAAGCTTTCCAGGTTATCATGTATTTGCAATGGGAACAAATAAATTCGTTAAAAACCCTTAATTATGCCGTATTTTCCTGGAACTTTGTAGCTGCTGTCATTCTGATATCTCTCAGGAACAATTGCAGCAGGTTAAGAAGTGGAAGAAATTTTTCTGATTCGTATTTGATTATTACCTCTTGCTTGAGGTAAAGGATGAGTGATTTGTACTCTAAATTCTAATCAAAATGCTAAAGTTATTTGACACAGTAATGCTTCCTGACAATAGATTTCAGATTAAATTATATATTTTTATACTCCTCTACAAGTTATCAGAAAAGAGGTGTGACAAGGGAAATGATCCTGTCCTTTGTGGATCTACAGAAGAAATATTAACCACCTTTGTCTTTTCATTAAGGGGAAGGATGAGAGTTTACATTAAATGCTAAGTTTTTGTCTATGGATAAATGTCTGTGGGTACCTGAAGAAGTTTCCCATGTGTCACATTTGGGGTAAAAAAATCTAGGCAACAAAGACAATAATTTCAGCAAGCCTTTCAAAAAATTCATTGGGGTAAATCTTTCTATTAATGTCTGTCTAACTCAAATGCTTCAAAACTTGGGTCAAAATATCTATTCTTTAAGCACTCATTTCTTTTATTAGGATAAATAAATTTCTTATAAAGGGTTTTCTGGACCTTCATGAGACATCTAGCAAATAAAAAAGCAAAACAAAACAACAAAACAGAACCAAAAAACCCCAAACAACCCCTAAGAGCCTCCACAAACTCCGTCAGACTGAATGATGTGATTTCAAGTTCTCTGTTTCTCTTTAGTATGGAGGCACCAGTGTCACACAAACTCACCACAGTGTTGCCCTCAACTCCAGCCAATTTGAATGGAGTAAGCCCCTCATTGTTAGGAATCAATTCAAGTGATCCTGGTCCCTCTTTGTTCCTGTCATAGGAAAGTATCAGGCTGTACATGTGGCAGGCATACGTCTTATTAGGCTGGAGAACCAGGATGTGAAGAACAGTGTTACCTATGAAAAAACCAGACTGGATAAAGGATGCGGAAGAGCCCAGCCCTGTACAAAGACTGAGAATTGACTGATGGCTTTTATTTTCCTCACATCCCTCATCCCACAGCTGTTTCTAGCGAGAGAAGAATATTTGAATGCACAGATGACAGAGTCTGAATTAAAATGTCCAGAACCCCTCTATGCAATTCACTGAGCCCCACATCACATACCCAGGGAATCTTGAGCTCTGATGTCAGCTCCATTTTCAATGAGCAATTGTACAATTTCCTCATTTCCCACGCAGGCAGCAAATGATAAAATGTGCTCTCCTGAAATGAAAGGGATGGGGAGAAACAACATTAAGAATCCAGGAGATAGAAGAGGTTGAAGCATGCTGAGGATGCATGAGCATCCTATGCTATGAAACCATAGGATATGAAAGGAGTTATGTTGGGCAACTTGTAAATTTCCTGCCCCACTCTTCATTCTAGTCAGAAAGGTAAAAAAACCCTGCCCCACACAACACTAAAAGGAAGAAGTTTCTTTTCAGGGGTTTACCTCCCTAAAAATGTTGACAACTAATTTGCAGTACACACTGCTAGGAAGACTTTAAATTATAATTTTTATACAGCATATATATATTTATTTGTACACATGCAAATCTATAAAAATGTGTATTATTTATATTTATGTAACATTTACATACTCAGGTGAAGTCTTACTGTCTGCTAAAAGGTGCATATCTGATGACACTTGGAGACAGGAGCCTCTGGTTTCATGGGGACTAAAGTAAGCCTCTCTCATATCCCTCATACCCCCTCACCACTCTGCTGGTTCCCTCCTATGGCAGCAAGAGGAGAAGTTAAGGCTGTACCAAAATAGAAAAGGTTCTGGGAGCTGCGCCTGAAGAAGTGCCCAGTGGCCCTTGCTGTGCTGGCATTGGCTCCTCTCTTGAGCAAAGCCTTCACCAACGTGGTGTTCTGGTTGGCTGCTGCAATGTGGAGAGCTGTCTGCCCTGCAAGACACAGAAACAAAACCCTGGCTTCCAAGAAAGCAGCTTCAGGCTGATCGATAGCCTGCAGTTCACATCAGCCATGGTAAATGGATGTTTTTGGTACTGCATCCACAGCAGCTGTAGGAAGTAGCTTTGAAGCAATCCCTGTTGTGTGCAGAGGGTTGTGCTACAGACTTTCCACAGGTACCGTTCTACTTAAATCTTTTTATGAATTCATGAAAACTGGCTATACAGCCTGCCAAAAAATCTCAACAGGATGCATTTTATAGATTTCTTTCTTTTCCTAGGGAAAAACAAGACATGACAGGCCCTTCCAGGAAGCAAACAGAAAGTTGTGATATTGACTATGTTTTTCTTTACAGGACAGGAAGAAGAGGTCAAGATAAAGGTCCCAAAGATTTGTCCTAATCCTTCAAACCAGGTTTTTGAATTTATAAAATCCCATCATTATTATTTTAGTGGTTTTGACATTCAGACTGGAGTTTCTGTGTACTCAACCAGAACCATTCTTTAAACCCTGGAAAAGAGTCTAGCCTGAAAAGCAGTGGCCACATCCCTATTCTTTATCAACCAAAGAACTACTTTAATTCCTTTCAGGGGAGGTCAGGCAGATATCCCTTTTTTTACAAATGAGTATGTCAGAAAGCAAACTGTTCATATCTGTGCAATCCCACAGCAGCCAACAGGTGGGTCAAGGCCTTTGCACATTTCCATGTGTGTACTTGCATGTAATACAATTTCACCTTCCAAGAAAAGTCAGAAGCCATTTGTATGGTTTTGCTATGTAACAATTTGGCAACGTATTGAACCAGGAACAGTATAAGCCAATTTCCTAAATGTACAGGTAGTACCTCCTCTCTCCCCCTGCAGGGAGTCCTGCCCATCCTCATTCCCAGTGATGTTACCTTCATAGAGCTCTGATGTCATCCTCTCATTGATGAGCTCGGGAGCTGCTTCCATGAGGGCCACTGCTGCCTCCAAGTTATTATACAAGGCTGCTACATGAAGGGCAGTCTCTCCCACTGCACCTAGAAACGGAAGGAGAAGCACGTGGGTCATCTGGACAGTCAACTGTATGGAACAACACCAGAAAGAGCTTTATTGAGGTGGGGAATTATGGGAGTGCTGTGTCCTCCCTTGAGTACTGCCTGGTACAGCCACATAACTGCATAGCCTCTGTCCTTCACTTCGCCAAAATCTGAAAACTGAACAGAAACTTCAAGTGTTTGTAAATGACAGCTGACTTCAGGCATGAAGTGAATGAGTACCATCAAGTCAGAAAATTCACTTTGTTGCAAAGCTGCTGACATAGAGTTAAGTCATTTGAGTCTGCTAATGCAAGTGTTTTAGAAAACTAACAAACTACTTATTGCAGAAAGCTCTTGCCTTCCACAGAAAACCACTTTCTGCAAATAATCTGGTTACCTCTCTGATAAATATCACATGTTCCGTCAGTGAGAAGTTTCCTAATGGCAGCAAGGTTGTTTTCTTTGGCAGCCTGGAGGAGTGGGGATTCCCAGATCCTGTAGTCAAGAAAAAGTGTCTGATAAGGAACAAAGTCAAACACATGGTGCCTCTCTCCAGAGCTAGCATGCTCCTTGCTCAAGACAGTCTGTATCTTGAACATTTTCCCTGGAAAATGATCTGAGGTATTTTTTGAATACACAAAAAAAAGAATGGGAAACAGCAGAGCAGTGCAATTCTAAAAACACCATGAGTTCATCATCCCTTGGCTTACTGACACTGAACCGTGTGGTGGCAGCAGAGGGAAAGACAGGGAAAACAACCCAAATATTTCTGTTTGTATAGCCCATATTCTGAGGCACAGAAGAGAGCGAATGATGGGTCATTGATACCCCGCTTGCTAATAGAAGAGTTATCTCAGGAGCCAGAAAAAGCCAGTGTTTTTTTCACACAGCATAATAAATTAAGAAAAGGTTGTCATCTGAATTGCTTCCATAGGGAATAAAAAAGTACACAGAAGAGTTCCATCTGTGTTATAGCGATGCTTTCTATGGCATAATTAATAGAATGCGCTCTGAAATGTAGTTCCTCATTATACAAAGTCATGAAGAAAAATTTGACATTTTAGCTATACTATTTTCTTCCCTAATGCGGAGAAAATTGAGGGAATTGTTGAGAACCAGAATGTATGCACGTCCTGGGAAAGAGTGTGCACTCAAACAAGTTCCAGATGGAGTGGTTCACTTATAGCTGAAGCATGGCCTTGAGTCTTCCATGAGGATCTGGGTTATTTGAGTATACCCTTTGGGGTTGATGAAGAATTTATAAGCACAGCCACTAAACTTCACTACAGCAAGGCTTTTGGAAGCAAACAACAAGTCAAGGGGGGTGGTCCTCCCCCTCAGCTCTGGTAAGGCCATACCTAGTGTCCTGTGTCTGTCCTAGGATCTTCAGTACAAAACACATATGGAGCTATTGGAGAGAGTTCAGCAAAAGGCCACAAATATGGTTATGAGAACAGAACATCTCTCAGATGAGGAAAGACTGAGAGAACTGTGGCTGTTTAGCCTGGAGAAGAGAAGGCTCAGGAGGTGTTCCTATCCTGAAGAGAGTTACCTGCGATGTCTGCTTGTTCAGCATCCAAACTTTGCCAATGTTCAAAATCATGAGTTGGTCACACAAAAATTAAAAAAAAATAGAACAAAATCTACTAATTTGGCACAAATATTTCTGTTATCCTTTAATATTTCCAGGTTTACCTTTTAATTCATTTTTTAAAAAGTGGTTTGTGGTGGGTTTTGTTTGTTTGTTTTTGTTTTGTTTTATACAAATAAAGAATTCTAACTAGCCCATGTTCAGGTGCTGAAGATTTAAGGGGAGGAAGGACGCTCAAACTGAAAGAAACAGTTTACATCTCCTGAGTTTCCAGTATGACATAGAAAGGGACTCCTCTCTCCAAATAGCAAAAGTTCAGCTTTAGACCTCTGTTCAAATGAAAATTTTGTACTTTTATCTCACCTCTGCTTTTTTCTAGTACAGAGGTTTAATTTGGTCTTAATTATACAGCATGGCTTGCATCAAGCTGCAAAGTGTGATGGGGAATAAATCTAAGGATAACAGTAGAAAATGACAAATTCAAGCTAATACAAACAAGGAGAACACCAGCTCTTGTTTTCTACCAGCCTCTGTCTGTCCTTTTACTACAGTCTAACAACTGCTAATAGTTGTCTTAAACACACACCCCCTAAAAAAGCATGTAGGGCAAATACATTGGTCTAACCATATACCTGGAGATAAGAGTAGATGCTTTATCCTTGTGATGTTCCATATATTCCGGTATTATTTAGTTACAAGGTTTTGGGGATAGGGTTTATGGGGTAAATACTATATAAAGCAATAGGTGTTTTGCATTAAGTGGTAACACTGATGTGAGAATATATTACCTATGAATATAACTATTATAAGCCACAATAAGACCCACATCAGAGACAAAGAGGATATAAATGGCCCATAGCAAAAAATGTTTTCTTACAACCCACGCATCTTAAGTATAGGACAATTTAACAATAAAACAGTAGGAAAACAGGCAACATAAATTCTGTGGCTTACAGGAATATGCATTTCTTGCTTTAAATTATTCTTTTAAGAACAACATGATCTTGAAGCAAAAACATTTTTATATGCCATTATCTCTAGATTTAATCCACTTGAAATGTGAGTTCTGCACTCCTTTATAGTGGAAAGACACTACACACTTGAGAGTACTTGGGGGATAAAGCAAAACAAAGAGAAGTGTCAGAATTACACAGATAAACAGAAATAATTTGAATAAGTCTAAATTAATGGGCATGGGCTAAAAGTAATAAAAGCATAACTGAACTGTATGTTTATCATTCCACAAAACAAGCATTTCCTGTCACCAAAAGCAGCCCATTATCTAAGTCACTAGAAACTAGACTAGAAAAACCCTGAAGAGCAGAGGACAAATAAAAACATTTAGAATATAAAGAGCCATCCTCAACAAATCAGGGAGCTATTCTGGGATATTTGTATGTGTCCTTCAAACTCCTGGTTAGGAAAGTCTTCCTTCTATAGCTTACTCATGCGTCAGTTTCATTAGGAGCTAATGACAAGACGATTTGATGAGAAGATTGCATCTAGGATCAGACAAATAGGAACTAAATAAAGAGGCATTCTGAGCAAAAGTCATGAGATTCAGTATTAGTGAAGCCAGCTTGCCACCTCTGCCACTGTTTTGTCTGAGAAAGACTCTGTGTTCCTGGAAAATGTAAGCTTCAGAGGCAGGAAGTGGGAACGAGGTGGGGTTTCAATAGTATAAACAATGCTACAATTAATATGTTGATGCTCCACTGGGTAGGCCTTTATCCCTCAAATGACCTCAGACAGGAGGAAGGATTGGGCAAGAGACGATGTGGGAGGACACAAACACAATACCTTTCTCTCCAAAATTACCAAAATTCTTGCAAACAACTAATTAAATTCCAATACTGCTACGAGGAAGATACGTAATAAATACTATACTCAGCTTTTGGAAACTGAGAGAAAAATTGTCAAATGTTTCTTCTTATTGTAGCAATCTCCAACTGGGCTTAAAGAGCCAGAGGTCTCAAGCCAAAGAGCAAGCCAGAAGAAGAATCCAAAAGTATGGCTAAATGTCATGGTACACTGCCTGTGAAGTCGCAAAGGTTCACGAGTTACATGTTTAGAGCATATGCTTTTACTCTCATTTAAATTTCAGTCCCACAATTGGGGAAACATTTTACCCTCATTTAAAACATAATGTTCTAATTATCAACTAATTTTCAATACATTGCAGCAATGTACTGAGCATATAAATGTCAAAAACTAGGTGAACCAAATTTGCTAATATAAAAAATTAAACAAAGCCACCTGAATTTAGAACCTTCCAAATATTTTCAGTTATTTAATTTCTGCATATTTAACCAACTTTCTTCTTGCCCGATCAAGCGCAGTGTGAATTTTACATTTTACACCTTGGGCTCCTGTGTATCAAAGCAGCATCTAGTAAAATCTCTTTTTTAAGTCTCTTAACAGAGCTGTCTGCAGAAGATGCTTAGTTTTCATGAAGGACCATCATGTCACTGAATCAAGAGTGTGGCTTTGAGAGAACGAGACTAGACTTATCTAGACACGTTGAGAAGATAATTCAGCACATCTAAATTAAGCTCCTGTTCTAACTCCTTCAGCAGCTACGGAATCAAGGGATCCTGAGCTCCCGATTTAGCCAGCTAAGTTAGTTTTGTGGCACTAGGCAGTATGGATGTTGCCTTCCAGGCTCAGCTCAGGATACGCACAGCTACACGGCAAACCGGTAGTTCTGATGGGCAATGCAAACCACAACAGTGTCCACCTGGAGGTGCTCCTGGGTCCTTCTTACTGAGCTAAGGAATGTGTCTGTGTTGAGGCAGACAGCGAGCCTTGATCATGCGTTACTATCGGTCAGTTTTCTTCACAGATGATTCAGTGATGTGCTCAGGAAGCCACAAGGTGTTTTTCCAATATAGGTGAGGGCAAAATCAGGAACACCGGAAAATCCATTGTGAAACAAAGAGAAGATAAAATGTAGGTCAGATTCTGACTGAGGGAGTCATGTAAAATTGTTCCAAACAAGGTTAAAGATTTCACAAGCACTTTCTGCTGGTAATATATACCCTTTTAGGCTTACAGATTCTTAAGCACTTCTTTTGGAGTGTAGCCTGCTCATGTCACTTATAGAGAGCGAATACAAAGACTAGTCCATAAGTCTTAACTTTGTTATAAAAAGGAGAATTTGGATTGCTATGGTTATTTCAAAACAAGGAAATATATTAAATATGTGAACAGTCTGGACAACAACCAATCCAAAGCTTCTATTTCAAGACTGAACTCACCAGAGATGCAGCAAAGCATTGCTTTCTATTCTTTCCTTCTCAAATTCTGCAACTTCAGTCATTTACTATTTGGAATTTCCCTACTTTTTACTCTAATTTAAGTTTGGTTCTAGCTGCAAGCTTTCTCCCTATACAGTCAGTTATTGAGGTTCTAAAGCAATTATTTCAACCTAAGCTATACATTCATCAACAGGATATAATTTTAGTTTTCTCTTCTTTCCCTGTTGTTGTGCTCAGAATATCCATGTTCAACAATGCATCATGAAGTTTCCAGAGGAGATCCGTCTTTCCCCTTCCTTCTGCTAGCATATGCATGTAAATGTGTGAAAGCCTTCAGGAGAGCAGAAGGCTGCTCAGGGGAAGCTAACCAGGTAAAAGAGGATCAAAGCAATCATCTAGCAAGATGCCAAAGAAGGAGTTAGGGAGTAATTGCATGAAGTGAAAAGGAGATAGATAACAGGGGCTTGGACGATCAACAGGATCAGCAAATTTCTTCAGCACCAACAACGAGACTCAGCAAGTTAACTGGAACCTCTTGCCTGTGTATGTCAAAGCCCCTTCAGCTGAGAGTAAACAGAGCTTCTCTGGAAATAAATTAAACAGGTTAATAATTGCCGATGCTACTAGACAAGAAACTGATAGGGAATTCTTATCCCTTAGGATATTTAACGATCAACCACACTAAGCAATAGAAATATTGATCAATCATTTCCAGCAGGGAATTCTCCTTGCATTAACTTCTTTTTTTCAAATTCTGCATCTGAGACCATCGTAAAAATAATACCGTGCTAGAAGTGGATTAACAGTTCAGAAGTTCTTAGTTGTTATTTATTATCACTGAACCAGTCATAAAACAAATTTGTTCCATGAAGCATAACCTCATTCTGCATCAAAACTTACAGCCCTCTTCAACTGGGGTTTTCTTGCAGTCTTATTCTAGGTTGTGTTCCTTACCCTGTGTCTAATCATTTTTCTCTAACAGCTTTTTAATTTGGGGTGTGCTTTTTTCAGGGCACAAATTTCATGTTTACTTCTTCATAAGGAAACCTATAGCCAAGTTTAAGAAGTCAAATAACTCCCTAAATCTATGAGCCTGAGCCAGGTGCGAGGCTAGGCACTGAGGCTGGGAGTGTGTATGTGTCATTGCTGGGAAAATAGGAGTTTTGGGGGACCTTTCCACCTGTGAAATTAAGGAGGATTGTTTTACATTATTAGGCTGAAAACTTCCGTTAGGATGAAGGTGTAACAGCAGAAGAAAAGACCAGAAATGCTGCCATTTAAGCTTTTGACTTTATTTTATGTGCAGCGGCAGAGTTTCCAGCCAATTGTTCTTTGCATTCTGACTACTCAGAAGCACTGCAATAGAAACATACTATAAATGAAGGGGTGGAACTGGAAGCTGGCGTCTTTATTTCACTGTCACCTCTGGGAGCAAAGGAACCAATTAATACTGGTAGGTATCGTGGACTTTAAGACATGACAATCCCATGTTAATCGTGGACTGAAAACTCAGTAATGTTTAGACAAATGAACAGCCAAACTACGGGGACGTCTCATTCACTGCCAGCTTGAGCAAGATTTATGTAAAAGCTGAAGGATCTCTGCGTCCCTCTATAACTCTTAAGCAACTCAGTTTACTAGCATTAGGCTGAGCTACTTTTTTATTTGTGCCACCTTTGTTTTCAAGGTAAGCAATGCACCTCACTAATATGGCTGTGAGACGAAAGAGCCACTTAAAATTTTGGAAACTAAAGGTTTTACTGTGGCATCTTTGGAATGACCATAGCTCTCTGCAACTTATGCAAATTGTTCCAGGTGCCTCTAATACATCACTTCTCATAATACAGATGTCTATATTTAATTAATGTGTAAAAATTCTTTGGGTGTTTTCGGGGATTTTTTCCTTTTTTTTAAATGTACTGGACAAGATAATTTTATTGTCATTAGAAAAATTAAGCCTCAGAGCACCCCATGAAGGCCAGGTGAAACCACTAATCCCTAAGCAGCAGCTGTGAGAGAGAAGAAACACACAGAAGAAAGATTATTTATCAATCAGTTATAGATGCAGACAATGGCAGATGGAAAAACACTACATAATTGTTATATTTTTTACATGTAATGGAACCATGTACTCACTTGTTCTAATTTATTTTTTAGCTATTTTTTTATGAACAGCACAATTCTCATAGAGTGGAATTTCTAAAATTACATGCTAGGAGGATTTTGTTAACATTTCCTTAGAATGCCCTGCATTGAAAGCTGGACTTCATAAATAAAACAATGGTTCTCTAATTTCTAGATCTTTTACACTGTGACACACATGTGATTCTTCTTCACCTCTGTCAGACCCAAATTTTCATATGTATTTATCTCTTTGTTCTCCATCATTATGAATTATGTTCAGGATTTGTTCATATGCTTCAGACTATGTAGATCCCAGGGTTTGCTTCCAAAGATGATTCTAGAGAGGACACATGAGACGTGACCACTGTCCCTGGGATTCCACACTGAGCTACAGGCTGTTTAAAAAGGGAGAGTCTTCAACAGAGAGAAACCAGCAGATTAAGGCTAAATAAACTCAAAGTCCTCTGTAATATTAGGAGGTTGTATCAAATTTTCTGAACCTGGATTCCCTTTGGGAAATCTTATACAGTGCAATATTAATTCCTCTCCGTGGATAATGCTGAGATCTACAGCTAGTAAGATTCAAAGGACTGTTTCACATGAAGAAAGAGAATGAACAGCAGTTCCAGGGAAGGTGACAACTACCAAAACAGTGAGCTTTCAGGTATTAGCATCACCAGTCGTCAGACAGGAAAAAAAGCATTGTTCTTCTCTTGCAGACTTTCTGTGTGCAATCAGAGAATACCAGTTAAATAGTAACATATTTACCACTGGCTTTCAATAAGACAATAGTAGGACTTGATCACTGCTAATTACTGTATGTATTCCAACACCATTAACACTAAGAAGAACTCAAGCTGAAGCCACAACACTGCGGTTCTACACCACAGAATGACAGGATGGACAAAAAGCCCTCTTGGCTTACAACAGTTTTTTCCACAAAAGCAGAGGTTTCATAAGAGTAGTTCTCATACACAAGTCGCCATAGAAGGTCTTCCTCTTGTGTTTTTCTCTCCATACGTAACAAAAATGTGAAAGCAATAAAACTGATTCCAGTCCTCTGCAAAATGTTTGGGTTTTTTCTCCTCAAACTCTGACCATCTCTGGGGAAAAAAAAAGGAAAGAGTAGGATAATAAAAGAAATAATTGGTCCTGTCCCTCTTTAGGAAAAGAGTTTCCATTTATTGGCACCATGCAATTTGTGACCAAACAGCAGAAGGCTAATTTGTGTTAGTTGAAAGCTGTGGGAAACATATAGACCTAAAATGGAAGGGAACAATCGTGTCCCTATGCAACCCTGATTTCACAGACAGTGATATGGACTGCACTACACGTGTTCTTACAGACAGCTTTATGAAGAAACACAGAAAAGTTAACTTTGGGGGCCTGTGGGATTGCACTTTAGTGATCTAAGAGAGGTTTATGAAAAAGGGTTTATATGACTAACACTTTTTCTGTTTTCCTCTATCAGCAGCAACACACAAGATGTTCATGGGCCTGTAGCACATGATTAATGAGGACTAATGAGCAAAGAGAAGGTTGAATGGCAACCTAACAGTGGCCTGTGTGAAAGGGACCAACAAAACCAAAGGGACCAAACCCTTCTTGGTAACAGAAGATGGTAAACAAGGGACTAGAGCATCAAGTTATGATTTTGGAGGTTCAGGCTGAATATTTGGAAAGAATAGACCTTTTTCACTAGAAAGTAACCACAGCCCTGTAACAGGTACCTAAAGATATAGTGGAGTCTCTGTCCTGGGAGGCTTTCAAGACTGAGCTAGACAAAGCTTAAGCAATGTGATCTATTGCTGGCAATAGCTCAGACTTCAAGTGGGAGGTTAGATAGAGATCAGCAGAGCTTCCTTCCGCATCTCTTTGACTTAAAAATGTGAAGATAATATTATAATCATAAAATATTGCTATATTAGTAATTTGTATTATTTATTTATATTATTATTCTATAAGCAATATAATTACTATAATATGTTAACATATTTATGCTTCTGTTTTGAACTCACTTGGATCATACAGAATCTGCTGAGAACTTATTTTTCAGTTACCTATGATGCTTTCCACGAGCACACCAAAATGTAAACACTTCAGCATTCCACAGAAACACTGTTCTTCCCATTGTCCCTCCCATTTTAAGTGTATTTAAGTCCCATTGCTCTGAAGTAAACTGGAGCAGGCTTTGTTACTTGGTCAGAAGTTAGATTATGACACACTTAAGTTCTTTTCCTAAAGAAAGATATGTACTTTGTCCCTCTTAAGCTGCTTCCTGCATATTTCTATACATATATGTGTGTATATGTATAGATTGATGGATTTTGTCCCACACAGTCACCTTTTTGTACCCAGAGATGTTCAGAGTTATGTGCAGAAAGAAAAAACAGATTTTACAAGCAACTGGAAGCAATTTGTTATTCGAGTACTGCAGCATTTGTGCATGCAGAATGACAAGGAACAATGGGAACCAGACCCAGCTGTATTTCCACGAATAGTCCCACATTTCTGTGTGTGGAGGGAACAACCCTGCACAGCAGTAACAAACAGCCTTGGTTCAGGATTCACACGGAAGACACAGGCAATCTTCTGGACAACCTGAGGTCTGAGAGGAGTCACTGGACATGTTGACACCCAGGTCATAGGGCTGAGACACCGCAGTCTGACCCAGGAGGTGACTGATCCCCAGAATGTTCAACAACATTAAGTCTTCTCTGTCCCACAGTAAGGGCAACCGTTAGAGAGACAGGAAGAAAAATCCTCACAAAAACACATCACTATTTCAGCTGACTGCAGCATATACAGCACACACACTCTTAATAATAATAATAATAATGTTAATGATAATGATGATAATAATAATAATTATAATAATAATAATTAAAACAAACCTTCATGCATTTTCCTGTGAGCTCTACCAATGAAGCAGGAAAGACAAGAGAATACATTATTAATTGGTGACTGAAGTTTTGCACTCAGGGTAATTCAATTGCAACCTGGTAAATCTACCTGTGAAAGCAGATAAGATTGGAACTCCAGAAGCATTCCACCTTGAAGGAAGAAATCTGATAGAGAAAAGTGCTCCAGGGTTGTTTAAAGTTTATCTACTGGCAGAACAGCCTAAAGGGAAAGAGTGAGAATCAGCTACAGTGAGAGCAGCAGACAAAGTGAAGACAAGAAGGCTGAAATGCACCGTACCTTTTCTGCTGGAGTAAGTAGATTTCATCCAGATGTTTATCCCAGGATTTTTTGCCTTGCAGCTTCTGACTTAGTCCATTCCAGATCCGGGAATAGAAGGGATTGCTCTCCCCAAATAAAGGTACCCCCATATCACGTCCGTTTTTCTCTCTTGCCTAGCTGCCTGAAAGCCAGCAATCCCCACTTTGAAAAAACAGTCAGGGAAAGCTCACTACAGGTCACCACTCCTCTGCCCTCAGTTACTTAGAGGAGACTGTCAACTGCATCAGCTGATCAAAGTACAGGTAAAAACACACAAAAAATCACTTGTTCCTAGCAGACCATGCCCCGAGCCTCATCAATTACTTAGTTTCCAAAATAGCCCAACCCAAAGGTGTGTCTGATTTAGAAGCAGCTGGCCAGCAGCCTACCCCTCAAAAAGACCCTGTACAGCTCTGAAGAACTCACACAGCATCAGATCCCAGGCTTCTAGTATTTTGATTTGGAAGTCTAGAATTTAGAAGCAACCATTCTCCTTTTGTATCTCTGAATTCCTCTGGAAAGCAACATGTAAGCAATTTTGAAATAGACAGCTGAGCAAGTCAGACAAAACACCTTTAAGGTGAGTGAACATGTGGGAACGTGCCCTAAAAGACACGGAGCTCTGGGAAGGTAGTAGAGAGGAGGACACACCTCCCACCTCAGCTGTCTGCAAATCCCATTAAAGAAATTATCGTTGCAGACTCCACCTTCTCCACGTAAAACAAAATCACTTTACTCCACAAGTTGGAAGAAGAGTTAATGTAGATTAATGTGTAAACTTTGCATATTTCATTATCACTTAATGTTCTACAATCTCTCATTATTTCTTCATATTTCTTCCAGAAAAATCTTTTTTAGGAAAAGGGATGAAAATTTCTGTCTAACAGAAACTTGTTTTTTATTTAACAAAAACTTGGGTTTGGTACATAAAAATATAATCATGGTTGGCGGTATGTGTCTGCAAAGCAGTAGACCAAATATCAAAATGAAGAGAGGAGACATCCTGCTTCTTGTGAAGAAAATGGAAGCTATGAGGGAGAAAAGAAAAAAGAAATGAAAAGACAAATGAGAAAAAAAAGAAAAGAAAAGAAAAGAAAAGAAAAGAAAAAAGAGAAAAAAGAAAAGAGAAAAGAGAAGGAGAAAAAAAGCTCATAGTTTCTAATCTTCTTTCCCTGAAGACTTGTCCTAATATTCTTGCACCTTGAATCAACAGAAATATCCCTTCATTCCTACTCCTGCTGTGGTGGAAAAGGATTCTGTTCAGGGTGCCTGGACTTAGGCAGAATCAGTAGGTAAGGGAGAAAAGTGTGTAAAGCAACACGACTGAGTCATTCATCTCTTTCAAAGTCCTGGTTTATTTAGAGGTTACTTAGACCTACCAAGCCAGGATTAACATCCAAACTTCTGTAAACTCATGGTGAATCCTATCCTAGAAAAACAGAAAAACAGAAAAAACAATGTTTTAAGGCAAACTCAAGGAATCATATCCAAAAATGTAAGATTCACTGAATTGACCAGTTCTAGGAGAAAGTGTCAAATTAAGTTGTCATAATGGGAAAAATGTATTACTTGCTACATTGAGAGGTTAGAGTTTATACAACCCAGGTGTTTTGAGCATATATTGTGTTTTTAACAACATATGAGGGGGTTTTTGAACAATATCAATAATGAATCCCTCCTAACACTGTGAGGGGTGGAGGGAAAACAACTCCTCTCAAAGTTGGGAAAGATATCTAGGCAGTGAAGTGTTAAGTGCCAATGACAGACAAACACAATCTCTACTTCTACTGTCTCTCCAAGCAGTACAAGCCCTAGAAGAGTGGTATCAGCAGGGCAAGCAAGCAGTGACCTATTCCTCCCTCCTCTGGGCAGCAGTGCCACCCCGACAGCAGCTCTAAGGGACAAGTGAAGAACAGTCAGACAGCAGGTTGAGGAGGGCGTTCTCAGCTAACCACGGAGGCAACAGCTGCAGCAGTCAGGGCAGTTCCAACAACTGCAAACCAGTGTCTCAGGTGGACTCACCACATTGTCGTGGGCGGCTCATTAGGGCTGTCATCAGAGCTTCAGACTGCAGTAAAGCTGGCTCAATAATTTTCCTTTACCCGCTTGTATGAACATAAAGTCTAATACTGCAAGAGTGTTTTCTTGTAATTCATTGTAGAGGTAATTTCCAGTGGTAATAGAATACAGAGGTGAAAGGTGGATAAAATATGTAATTATATCGTGTGGACCAAAGCCTCTTTAGCAGATCATGACTATACCCCTTAAGTACTGCTGGGTTTTCAGTCTAGCAGGAGGCTGTAAATACTTTTCCCCAAAACTAGGGACCTGATAAGGCCTCATAGTTGAGGGGTGGATTGTAGGTCTATAGAGTTGTGGTGTATGTGGTTTTCCACACATCTTATGGCTGCTTTTAGGTCTTTGAATCCCTTTCCACAGTTCCAGAGTCATGTTGTGACTGCCTCCTAGCCCTTTAGTTCCTGACATTATTCTAGCTCTACTTGTTCCTTGTTCCAAGCTTCTACTGCAAATAGTGCCTTTATCCTGGGTCTCAGTGATGCCCTTTACTAGTGTATGTCTTGATTTCTCTTGTTTCTGAAATGGGCTGGTTCTGACTGAGCTGATTCCTGGACCTTCTGGATTCTATGACAGCTGATGTCAAAATCTCCTTACACACAAATTCCCTTCTATAGCCATAGGCCATCAGTAGCAACGTAAGCACGAAGAAATGCAAAGCACAAGCTGTTCGAATGTGTTTCTCACACCACAGTGCCTGACAACTCAAAATTAAAACAGACCAGCAGTGATGGAATGATGTTGGTTCTGTGCAGTCCAGTCACCCCACGGCTCTAGGGTATGTACCAATATCATACATGGCACAGTTAGAATGTGCTGCCCTTTGCAGAGCTATAGAAACTGTGCAAATAAGCCAATGTGTGGAAGTATTTCAGCAACAACCAATTCCTGTTTTCCCATACCAGCTACAAATACAAGGGAGCAAGGAAGCCACTTTTGTCACTGGGGATTGTGATCTTGATAGAGACAATGCACTTTATTATAGTGCATTACATTTCTCTTAGGTCAGCCTTGAATTTTTTTTTTTTTTTTTTTAAAGTAAATCTTAATAGTTGCGTAGGAACAAACTGACTTTTGGTGAACCTAAAATTCAAGCTAGTGATTTCAAGTAGCGTATTTGAAAAGGAAAAATTATTACAGGAGAATTATAGAAAAAGACTACAAGAACATTTTTCATATAATCTCCAGTTTTCTTTTCATCGCAGCCACCTTTAGTTCCTTCTTTCTTTTCAAAAATAAATCAAAACAGCTATTACCTGGCCTACTGTAAAAGTAATTTCAGTGCTAATGTAGAGACAGATGTAATTTGCACAGTACACGGATTCCTTTCCTTTTGAATGTTCCTGACCCTTACATTCCAAGTTCTTACAAAACTCCTGTTAACCTTCCTGGAAATTTTGAGTGCTGAGGGTATGTAGGATTAAATTCAATGTGCTTATCTGGTGACAAATCAGGATGGGAGTGCTTTTTTTTTTTAATCTTTCTGCTGTTATCTTACAGGTTTTTTAGGTGGAGGGAGAATTGCAAGAGCTGCATGATATTTTAAAGTTACTACAAAGATGTAAGTGTAATCCTAGTCTTTCACAAAATCCATAGGAATGTGAACTGTGAGTAGCAGGAAATGGAAAATATAAAAGGCACTGTAAAAGTAAGGAATTTTGAACCTAAAGGAGAAACTAAATCAGCTAGACATGGTAGACATCCCCCATTTTGACCTTCTGAATAGTTTTTTAAGGTTCCTGTAAGCACAGAAGATTATGTAATGAGTGGTATCAGGAAAACTTACACAAAGTGGCTCTTGAAGAGAAAGGAAAGAAAGGGAAATTCACTCCTACATTTACCTTCCAAATTTTCCCCCCAAATCCATGTTAAGCATTGGGTAGACAAATAAAGTAGCATAATTAGATGTTTAACACATGCAGAGTACTGTACAGCCACTGAGTAGCCAGGTTATCTTGGCTAGAGCACAGACAACCCAAGTTTTTTCTGTCAGAGATAAATATTGCTCTAACCCATCTGCCTGGACAAATTTCCACCCAAAGATTTGCCTGTTTTGCCAGAACAAGAGGCTGTCAAGTCAATTCAGAAGCTCTTATTCTTCTCTTATTTCTACTTCTCTTGTTTCATATAATCTCTCTGAATCACATACGTGCTCAAACCAAACCTTAAAAAATAAAATTACATTTTCTATTTTTTTCTCTAATTTACAAAAAACTCTCAGTATAGAAATTTGCTCTTATAAATTCCCACTTCAGAAATCACAAGAGAAGTTCTGTTGTTTCAGCAACAGCAAAAACAAAGTGCATGGACTGCATTCCCAAGTTTAGACTACCATCTTAAGAGCAAGACTGGAAGTGCAACCTACAACCACACCAGTCTTTCAACATCTTCCCTGTACATTTCTGGTTGTACAGCAATTCTTTGTCTGAAATCGCAACATCTAGTAAACACTCTAAAGATGTGAGTTGTGAGAGAAAAGAATGAGAGAAGCAGAAGTACGGGAAAAAGCAATGACAAATAACAATTTCTAAGCACAGAGAGAATATAGAACAGAAAGTCAGAATTCGCCAAGTCAGCAGTAAACAGTGATATAGTTTCTCCATGTTTATAATGGATAATCTTCCATCTGGGATGATTGTAATAATAACTAGGCAGCAACTGCTTGCTGTATTACAGATATGGTAGGGAATCCTGTTGGACTGTGATATTTCCAGTTGTTCAGGTTATAGTATCTCACTTGCGTAGCATAGGAAAACAAAGCTGTGGATGAGTATATGGAAATACACAGTATTCTGTACACTTTGGTATCACACAGCTGAGTGGTGATACCTATCAAAAACCAAAACAAAGTAACAGAGGAAAATAACTAGATATTCCAGAAGCAACATACTACTGGTGTTATCTCTACCAGTCTTGAGAAACTCTTATGTTCACTAGATCTCATCTACTGTGTAAATATGAATTACTTAACCACCAGTAAACCACAAGTAACTCAGCAACAGACGTAACTTACCAATGCATTATAAACTATATCAGGGCATAAGTGTCCTTTAAGGATCTACTCTATGTCATGCAACCAATCCTGATGTGTAATTCCACAAATCCGTCTCCTGGCCTGAAGGAGTGCAAAAGGCTAGGGGGAAGCTGATTGTAAATAAAACATCACACTGAATTACCTTAACAGTGTGGGCTTGTTGTATGTGAACGTGTGTGTGTAGTAAACCTGCTTAAGAGAGTTAAAGTGGAGTGGTCTCTACTCCTTGGCTTGGATTAACAGAAGCAAGGACAACGACTTGTGGTGAGGAATGGCAGCAGAGGCACAGCCTCCCCTGAAAGATGCATTCCTGAGGTCCCGGTCAGTTGGATGAGGGATCAGCAATAGTTCCATTGACTGTTACAGAAAATCATGGTGCAGCAGCCCAAAGAACACTAAACTTCATAAACCCTACTCCACCAACATTTGCAGCAGACTTTGTAGCATTTCCAGGAAAAGCCAAAAGGCAATTGAAGACCTCTGATGAGTGCAGTCATATTGGCAGTGTAAAGGAGATCTCTTAGTAGGATCACCAAGAGTATTGCTAATTCATAGACAGCCTTGAATGAGTGAGTCAATGGGATTCGATCTCACTGGGGAAGCCCAGGCAAGCGGCCTGGGTGTTTTTCTACTGTTATGATCTGAGCTACTGGCTCAGGTCAGAAAGCTTTCTGTTAGTGAGTTGGGAAGATTACTTACTGGTGGTTTACATAAGAGACCAATCCCCCAGCCTCCTGTCAAGGGAAGATGTCTCAGGGGCTCATACACTCAATAGAAGCAGAAGTACATTTCTTTGGCAAAGATGGATTGAGTAAATGTGAAACTGATAATCTAGTCCTGCAGCTAGGGAAGTGGTAGTGGGTCCTAACACAAAAATAGGTAATATAGAAAAAGTTAAAAAGGGCTTGGAACCTCACCTGGAATGTAGACTAACATAAAAATTGTGACAGCAGGGTTATAAGCTATTGAAATCAAGTCATGAGAGCCTTATTATTTAGATTTCTCAAAGGGGGTCTGGGATTTTTTAGATAGCCCAAGGGTGTTATCAGGAATCTCTAGACCAGCCTGTAACAGAGTAGGAAAAACCATTAGCAAAAAAGAGCACCTCACTAATCAGTTCTACTCTGTGGTCAGGAGTGCCACAAGAATAGCAAAGTCTTTCATTCAGTAAGTGTAAGCTTCTGTGTAGAGTGTGTAGGCCCTGTTTTGCAGTAGAAATTCTCCTTGCTCCTAAAAGATACACAAAAACATGAAAGTATAGCTGTGCAATGCATCCATAGCAATGCTAACCCCCAAATCTATGGCTAGCAACATTTTTGCCATTTGGAAGAAGGAAGCTGGTGTGATAGCTGCTTGCTTTTAATGGTTTATAGTGCTGATTTGATACTGAGTGGAGTAATTGACTCCCAATTTCATAGCTGGCATCAAGCTTAAAAGATTCCCTGATACCTCTGAAGTATGAGAACATCCCAATTTGACTCTGAGTTTTTTGAATCTTAACCTGAAGCCATTGTGCTACTAAGTCAGGAAAGCAGACAGGAAATGGAACTTGGATTGTTACTCTTTTATTTTTGTGACAAGAGGTGATACCACTTAGTACTTTGAACACACAACTCTGAGTAATGCTCTTGTCCAAAGCACCATTAGGGGAACTCCTGAATATGTGCTTTGGTGAAAGAGGGAGAATTTTGGAGGTAACTGCTGTTGACAAATGTTCAACTTTGGCCCTGACTAACAGGGGAAATCTGGGCCCTGTTAAATGTTTGTCTTTAAGAATATTGCATCCTGAAAGCAATTCCTGGTACAGCCATTCAACTACACATCTCAGATTACAGGGCTTGCTACAAATATCTGCAGCCTGTGAAATCCCAGAGCAGAGCAAAACTTTTTATTCCGCTGCCCCACCTTGGTCAGGTCCTTGTGTGTCCTAAAAGACTTTAATGGCCCTGAACAGCCTCATCTGATACCTTCACCCTTGTACTCATCACTTCAAAGCGTGTACAGTCTCCCATGTTTCCTAGGTTTCCAGATTTCCTCCCAGGTTTCCTAGAGTTTTCTTCCCCCTGCACCCTCTGCCTTGCCCCATCCCCAAATCTTGTCAAGGGTAGAGTGAATTTCTGCCCCATTCATTCCTCGTTACCCCTCAAGCCCACCCAGCCTTTAGGGACCTCATAGGCAGCCTGAGCTCTGCTACCCGGCCCCAAGTTTCCCATGCCTTCTCTCTTTCTCAGTAGTCTGTCCTTGGCTTTGTGTCCCCTGAAATAGTCCTGTGGAAACCCACAACAATTAAACCACTCTACTAACAGTCCTTTCTGACCCCAGAACCCTGCAGGATGTGAGGACACTTGTTGCAGGGAGGGGACACTTACTGTCAGGTTCCTGAGTGTACTAATGGGCTTTCATGGCCCTGGCCAGTGCAACCCAGGACCTTCAAAAAAACACACACACACACACACACACACATACACTCATATGAGTCCCGTTTAAGATCTGTCTTGGGTCTTCAGTTCCTTCCCACAGCTGCACTTGTGTTTGGCCATGGGCTGCAGTGATCTGGATCCTGACTGACTTCCAGCTTGACTTCAAACTTGCCTTGTCAGCATGGACCTACATTGTGATAAGCAGACCTGGTCACCATCACTGGACATCATTCTGATCAATGGATTAATCTCCTGGCTTGATCTTAGACCTGCCTCATCACTATGAAACCGCCTGACAATGTAGGCTCTTGCTTGAGTGACCATCTCCAGGTCTGCCTACTCACCTTGCTCAAATAGTGTGGGACTGCACTCTGTGAGGCCCCTGTACTGTCTGGAGTGAAGTCAGGCTCAGTTCCCTATCTGTTAGGGTGCAGCCAGCCCTTGCTGCTTCCTAACATTTCCATTACAATTTAAGACGTCCTGTAAATACCTCTGCACTTATTACTCTACAAATCACAGTGCTGAAGATTGTCCCAGTGAAGTCTTGACCTGTTCTGGAAGTTATGGCAGTAGCAGGAGACCATGGGCAGATGCCAGATCTGACTGGTTGTTCTGCAAAATTTACTTAGACCATCCACTGGTCCTAAAGTATAAACAATTCTGCTTATATTAACTTGGTGCTTTCAGAAACAGAAAAGGAATAATCACTGAAAACAGTAGATTCCACTTAAGGTATCTGAAGAGCTGATTATAGAATTTTTCTGGTAGAGAAGTGACAAAGAAGACAGTGGTTTCTTGCATTAACTGTTGAAAGACCTTTGATTGGGTGAGTTTATCAGAGCTTGATCCCAAGCTGACAGAGTTTAAAACAGTCTCCTCTGAAACAAAGCAGAGAAGCTAGATACATTCCTCTCAAGGTGGTTTTCCTGCAGGATATTCCTCAAGTACTTGTTGCTGGGAAGGAACACTTGCTGTTGCGTAATGGCCCATTCAGAAGTATTTGTCTATTAATCAGCTTTGGTTAGCTAAGCCAGGGAAGGTTCAGGTTACTGTGTTACTGTGTTCTTTGTGTGGATATGGTATTGCAAGAGTTAAGAAAGATACTCAAGGGCTGTAGCACTCATTGCCCTGAGCTTCTGGGAAAAGGACAGTTATACACCTCATGGAAAATTTTATGGCAGAAGCTGACGAGTGCTCTACGCAAAGGGAAACTGATTCAGGGAGAAGGCAGAGCACTAAACTTAAAATAAAATTTTATAATCACTGAGAGAGAAAATGACCAATCTCCTGTAAGATGGAATTGGTTGGGTTCTATTTAATGCATTTATTAAAGTAACTACTAAAACTAAAATAATTTATTTGTGTATTTAGTTACTCATTAGTAATTTGTTATGTTCCCCTTTATTTCTGCTGGAAAAGTTGGTGGTTGAGATCTTTCTGTTTGCATTTTTGTTTTTCCTCAGATTCTGTTGTGTTCACCCTATTTAATAACGCAGGATTCTTCTTCATATTCATGTTATCTGATTAGACTTTATCAGCTTGTGAATTTTGAGCTGATATACCACAACATCCAAGATCTGTATTTGCATTAGTGATTTTTTTACCCTCATCCCCACCAAGAATTTGAGAGAAGTTTTACTCCACAGCAGAAAGAGGTATGTCATAACCACATAATTCAGGACAGATGAATGAACAAAATTAATCATCACACTCTCTTCCCCCTGAGAATGTTGAATATACCAGAAAGCTGTCCCCTGAGACAAATCTGCATGGAATAAAGACTGAGTACAGAACAAAATTATTGTGAGAAGTCAGGTCTTTGTCCACTTGTACATAATCCAGGCACAGTTGAATTTTTCTATTATGAAGAGTCTCCTGAAGCTGTTGAAGTGCATGCTTGCAGTGACAACTAACTAGATTCTTGAGTGGAAAGAAGTTCCATTGATTTACATAACCCTGAATAGGACTGACATTTAGAAAACAAACTGCAAGAGCAAGTGTTCTATCTTTACGAGAGATTCTGAGAATAGAACTTGAAATAAAAAGTTACCATTCCCTTTGCAATATGATTCATGATTTTTTCCCAGGCAGATCCTCTTTTATAGTCTCCCTGAAGTCTCTTACTGTCACTGGGCATGGACCAAACAATTAAATATGTTTAAATATTCCTTAAAATACATCTTAACCAAGGATTTCTACCTTTTGTTGTTTAGACGATCCAAAATGACACCTTTTCCTTCAGTGACCAACAGAAATATCACTCGTGCTGCTGAAGGGAGTATTGGCAATGTGACACAAAGACCACAGAAAAGCACCATGAATTTGCTATCATAAAACGGCATCAGGAGGTGACTCAGTAGTAACATCACTTCTCGGTGATTCAGTCCTTATGTCCCAGCATGGAAGTGTGGTCAATGCACATCCACTATCCCTAAACACAAGCTCAAGTCTCAGTGTAATACCCAACAATTGAATAGCAAATATAAATGCATATTTTATTTGAGTTATTCCCAACAGTCTCCATAGTGAGTGTCCTAGTTTTTAACCTATTTATCTATGAAACACAACAAGCGCTGGTGGTGTGTGAGTTTTGACATGTCTCTGTGCCCTGTGTGTTAATTAGGAGAGACTGACTGACGTCTGCTGCATTGATCAGAGTTCATCTGCATTGCTAATGACATCACAAATACATTTGAAGTACAGAGGGCACCTTCAGTGCAGGGATGACCCCAAAGTGTGGGGAATGCTTGCTGTACTGGAAGGCAGGGCTGCCATTCGGAGACTACTTGATAAAATGAAGTAACGGGCCAAGAGGGCTCTCACAGGGTTCAACAAAGGCAAACAGTCCTGGGTCCAGGGGAGAAAAAGTACAGGCTGGGGAAAGAGTGGCTGGGGACCATCTCAGCAGAAAAGAGTCTGCAAGCTGAAAATAAGCCAGCAGGGTGTCCTTGCAGCAGTGAAGGTCAGCCACATGCTAGACTGCATTAGCAATACTGTGGGCAGTACGTCAAGAGAAATTATTATTCCCTTCCATTTCAAAGGGGTTACGCTGTGTGTAGTAAGAGATTGCATCCAGGGTTGGGCTCCCCACACTGGCAAACAGGAGTATGTCAAACAGAGGGTCACTAAGAGGGACAACACTGTGCAAGGAGAGACTGAGGGAGCTGGTTCTGCTTATCACTGAGATAGCTTAAGGGGAGAGATGGGAAGGTACAGGACTAATTGCAGTGCCAAACTACCTTAAACAGGGTCACAGAGGTGATAGAACCAGACTCTTCTCAGAGGTACCAAGGGCAAAAAGCAACAACTTTCAAACGCTGTGGTGAGGATGGTTCAGCAGTGCCATAGGTTGTCAAGAGAGGCTGTGAAAACTCCATTCCTTGAGCTTTTCAAGACTCAGTTGAAGAAGACTCTGAGCAAGCTGACCCAGTTCTGATGTCAGCACTGCTTTGAGCAAGAAGAGACTACAGGCTTTTTGAAGGCTATGAATTTATAGAAGTGCTTTAAAGAACTAAAAACTTGGCAGCTCTTTAAAATTTATTTTGCTAATTAAGATATGAATGTTTTGTATCTAATCATTACTTGTTCACTGATGTTAGTGCATGCTAGAGCTGTACAGCCATAAAAATTACAACACTGTCATCTTCTTCAAATAATAGCCAGAGCAGGTACTGGAGGAGATAAGCTATCCAGTAAATGTGACTCTGTTGTCCTGCAGAGTTTTTTGTGTGAATTGGCTCTTCTTTTTATTTTCAGCATTTGCTAAGTCTTGAATACTGCTTACAAACACACTTCAAAGCAAAAGATTGTTCTTACAAGCAGCCAATAGCTAAAGCTGCACCTCTTTTTTCTGCTGAAAAATAAAAATTTTAAAGGGGGACCTTAGGAAAAAAGATAAATTTCTTTTTAGAGTATTAATTTTTCAAAATTATTTTCTGGACTGAAACGTATGAGTTTTGAAGGATTTGGCTAAAATAAACTTGCAATATCTCAATTTTCAGGAATGAAGAAGAAGAATTTTCCTTTCATAACACCTGGAAAACAACTACCTTCCCATGATGTACCCTCTAACAAATAATTTTAGCCTTGACCTATTTGGAATATACACACACCAAAGGTACAACCACACTGTAGTCGCCATGGTGTCCCTGTGTATTAGGTAAAGGATTTTGGATGATAATCTGCCACCAAGCAGCCACAGCAGCCCAGAATTCAGTGTGAACTGATGCTGTTGCCACCGACCAATCCAGCTAATTTAGAGCTAGCTCAGGTATCTCACCACTACAGAGTGCAGGGCAAACCTCCTTCAATAAAGACCCTTTTAGCATTCTCTGCACACCAGAGTCCCATGTGAAGCAGCCTGCTTCTTAATCCGGCATCTCTTGAAACATCTATGATCTTTGTGCTTATAGTTAGGAAAAGCAACATCTCATCTGCTCCTTGTGATTTCAGAGTCAAGTTGCTGGAGGTTCAAGCACGGTATCATCACTTAGAGTGGGACCTTCAAAAACACTAAATCAGATGAGCTGAAGCCCTTAAGTAGCACATTTCCCATTCATACAGCAGAGTAACCAGCATTAGTGCCCAAGTCTTTGCCCATCTTCTGATTTGAAGCTGCAAGATCAGAGATCACGTCTTTAAACTGCTGTAAGAACACGGTATCTGGGTGACCTTCACCCAAACCCTGGGGAAAACACCACAAAGTATTTTTCCGCCTGAACATCTCCTGTGCACCCACGGCATTTTTCCATAATTTGCCCTTTGGAGTCACCAAGTTTATTGAAAAAGAAAAGGTAACCGAACACACTTATTCCATTTGGCTTCTCCTGTTTTGAATTACCAAGGAAAATAGTTATGCCTTAAAGCCTTCTCTGCATCTTAAGTTTTTTCTGAAGTCAGCTGTAAACATTGACTCTCAATCTGTTTTCATGTGATGCCATATACAAACGTCATTTGAAAACTGGTTATCTCTATTACAGACCAGATCATCTGTTTAGTGTTTTAAGTCCAGTTTTCAAAAAGTGTAATGTCACCTGTTGGTCTTTTCTTATTTAGGCTATGTAGTGTTTTAAATCTTTCCTCGCTTGGAAATTTCCTTTTCCCAACTCTTTGAGACATCTTCATTTCTAACATCCAGTAACAAACCTCTGACACCTGTTTCTTTTTCAGAAATACTGTAATCAGAACTTGGAGTATGGGAAGCATGTACATCAATACCCTAATGCTTATAAAACCTGTAGGACTTACTTTGACAACTCATTTCCACAGTTCACGAAACACTGCTGACTTGCAGACCCCTGAGTGCTCTGCAGCTCCGTGACTGTTTCATGGACACTTTTGGCTCTGTAATATTTTCCGTTAAGAGTGTCTTTGAAAAGGTTACGTTACTGCCAGGGAGAATTTAGAAAGAATAGAATGGAAGCAAAAATACTGACAATATAAATTCAAACTGTATTACTAAATTTCTTCCCTGAACTGGTTGTTCCTTCATCTACCGTAGTTACGTCTGAAACAACCTATCCTGATTCCACATAAACACTTGGCTGCATTTTTAGTTCACATGGTGCCATACAAAGAGTGTTAAAGATATCTTGGTGATGACTCTGTGAATTGGGGCAGTCATTCAGCTACTCCTATTTTGTTGCATTACCTGTGGGAGATAAACTTTGTAATAATAAATAGAACAATTATAATCTGATAATAAATCATAAGGCAATTAAACACTGAATAATTTAAATGGTCAGTTTTTTCCATAGCTCTCCACCCTAGTGGAGTGATATACATTGAAACCTTACCCAAGTGAACAGATTACTTTAAAAAACAGAAGGAACTTCTCATAGGGCTAATAAAAAATCATTTTGCAATTTTAAGAATACTTCTCACTACTAGGAAGCAAATATAATATCTAGCATTTTATATTTTGTGTCAGTTCTCTAATATTGCCTATGCACAGTATAGTATTATCCTTTCTATTAAAGTGTAAAAGGTATTTTTTATATTAATAGCATATTTTTTATGTTATGTAGAAACAGCAAACATTCCAAGCCATGACTAGGCAGTCATAGGGAGAAAACCCTAAGAGTATACCTTTTAACTATGTCATTTCACACGAAAAGAAGCTCAGAAGGCAGTCACATAAGTCACTAAAAATAAGGCATTTGAACTTCCCCACCTTTGGGGTTCTTCTTCACAAAAACCCTCGTGAATCTGCTATATTTGGAATGAAGGAGGAACACCAACATAAAAATCTTCAAAACAACTTCTGCTATTTGTTTCCTAGGGCTAGACTACAAGACATGCACAAAGAAACCCAGGAAGAACCTGACTCGGGTGCCGCAGTAGTGGGCACAGTTCACATTCCAAAACATACAGGTCAGATTGGGCATCACACTATCAGGGCTACTATGGGAAGAATGCACATTCTGGCAACTTCTGCCCTCTGTTGCAATTCCAAGAAAGCATGATAGTATTATCATACTCGGGGATACTTCTGCCACAGCTACACCTTCAGAACATGTTCACTTGCATCAGAAACGGGAAAAGTCATTTGTTGGCAGTATTAATGCATTCCCATTTTGGAAGGAATATCTGTTAGAGGGAGAGTGTCTCAGGTTTAAAAGAGCTGTATGCAGTAGATAAGGAGGAGGTCAAGCACTTTACAGAAGACGTAGATAATGCAATCTTTGCAGCTGCAGCCATTACCTGTCCAATCTGTCCTGTGACACAGTCCTCTCAGCCCAAATGTTTCACACTGGGACACAAACACTTCTCTCTGCCTCTCCAGACAACTCTGCTTACACAATTCAAATAATTTACCAGGAAATAACATTGAATCATTCCATTTTGGGTAGGCTGCTTTTGTTTCAGCAAGCTGAAAGCAAAAAAACCCCCAACACTCTAAAGTTTTAGAGTATTGTATTGTGTAACTGCCTATGTCAGACACCTTGAACACTATTTACAATACTGCCACTCAGCTAGCAAACATGCAGGCACTACTTGAACAAAATTTTGACTCCAATGAAGCCACGGCAGTTTTGCAACTGCCTTCTTTACTAAGTCCAAATACAGTTACTTTTAAAGGGCAATCTCTTATATACTCCTATTCCATTACAGCAAGTCAATATTGCAAACCTGAGCTTATAGATACTGAAGGAAGAAACAGTGAGACTGGAACAGTAAAACTTCTCTGAGCTGAAGAAAGAGAGAAACTGGAATGATATCTATCCCATGGGAAATTCAGAAGTGAAAGCCACCAAGGCTAACATACAGTGTTCAATGGCTATTTAGAAAACACAATTAGAACAACAAGAATGAAAGAAGGCTAATTTTCTTCATAATATAATTTAATTGTTTAAACATGGAATTCTTTATTTAGTTATTTCAATACTATATATTCTTGCTTGCTAGTAAGAGTGACTGTGACATATTGCATGACACAGATTGTGCAGCTTCAGGGGCAGTTCACAGCAACACCTCTGACAGCAGTGAACTATCACAGACTTTCTTACCAACTACCTAATTATCTTGGATCGCCATCTTATCATTGCCCTGCCCTCATTTACCCCAAACCAAATTACAGCCTGGAAGGAGACTGCAGCAGTGATTTGTGTACCTTATCTGATGAGTAGTTACATCATGTGGTCAACTCTGGAAAGGGTTCAAGAGAAATTAAGACAGAACCTTGTATAATTGCCCATTCATAAAGAAAGCATGTCAGAACAATGTCACTGATGTTTTGCCTGGGGAGAAAGGGATCCAAGGCCCTGACAATGCACCTAATGACTTTTGCATTCCCACGGTTGTTATACCATTCCTCTTCTTTGTATTTTCAATAAGCAAATGGAGGGTTGCCTCACATTCTCATTTGCAAGACCCCTGTGTATATGTAGACTCCACCCACTTGGAGGTCTCATTCTGTTGCCATAATATCTTAATTTATTAAATAATAACAGCAACTAATTATAGCTATTAATTTAAATAAATTGTCATTAAATTGTATCTTTTTCTGGATAGGCATTGGATCATTTCACAAATGAAAAAGAAGTAACATCTACATCATAAAAGATGAATAAAAACCAAGGTATGGATATATGCAGATTCCATGGGAAATGAACACAGCTTGCATTGTACAAGCACTGCGATGCCTTCTGCAGAAAGCCTACAGTGCGTGTTGGACTGAGTCCCTGGATATTTCAAACTTTTAAAAAATTAGTTCCTAGATTTCATTGCTAAAAATAGAACCCTGAAAATTTTAAGCAAGTATATTTAGAACAGAAGGAAAAAAATTGCCATATTGTGTTTCTTATAATCTTAGATAGTTTATTAATTATCTTAAGAACTTGTTTAATAACTGTGTCTTTCTGAAATGATATGTATAAGAAGCTGAAACACTTTTCAAGTAATTTACATTTTATATTGTGTCTGAATTTGGTCAGAGTAGCCTGAAGTAAATAAGAGAGAAAAATATAAAAGTGCTTTAAAAAAAGCTTAGTAAGGCTTTTGTAAAGGAGGTTTCAATATTTATTGAATGCATATGGAGGTGGTTGATGATAGCCATAAAGATATTTGGACAAATGATGTGAGGCTTAACAGGCCATACAGAGCAGTGCCTCCACAATTAAAGCTTCTTCTGACTCCTCTGCTGCTGATGAAAGATTCGCATTTAAAAGAAGGGTACCAGCAGTCAGTGGAGTAGTTCTGATTTAGAAGCTTCCAGTTGTGAACTTTCTCTTTTATCTGAATTCACTTTCCTCAAAATTACAATCAGGGCTGTTTATTTCACTTAAATCTAATTTTTTTTTTAAATTAATCAAGTTTGAGTAAGTGTAAAAAGTAATTTCTCCTGTCCTAGTACAGCTGTTTGAGCTGGTTGGAAAGGACTGCCTTGTGGAGGTGACTCTGGCTATTAAAGAAGACTAGATTTAAAGTTTGATTCCTACTATGTATCTTGCATTTGATTCTACTGTTATCATATATTAAATAATTCATAGTAATCCAGATAAGAGCAAATAGAAACATAAATGGCACAGAAATAATGAGAAGAGAAAGTGGCTATACAACTCATGCCTCAGTGTAAATCCATTTTGCACTCTTTTTTTAATCATCCATCACTCTCAGCTCAGGAGTTTTTCATTTGTTGTTACTGTGTCATGGTGAGATAGACAAAACCTTTGGGGTAAGGATGTTATCCTCATCTCTTGCATGGGATGATACAACCTGGCTGCTGGTATCTGCTCTTAGAAGAAGCAAGATATTTTCATATTTAGAATTCAATATTAGTGGTGGAAAATGGCCATATTTTGAAACCCCAGACAGGTTTCTGCTCTTTTTGATTCCTCTTTCTAAGTTTTCTCTTTACTAATGACCTCAGAAGCTGTAAATTTTGCATGAGAAAGCAAAGAGGGAGAGTACCTGCCTTCCTGTGTAATGCATGGGATAGTCATGAGAAACAGATTCCAACAGACTAGTTAGCATTCTGATGATAATGTGTGACAGATAAATGAAAAGCATGGTTTGCCAGAGGGAAGCTAGTTTCTCGGAATTTGCAGTGCACTTTTTGACTCCCTGCAACACCAGATCGGTAGCCATAATACAGAACTGTCTGCAGTCACTTCACCACAGACCTCTACTCACAGCCGTCTGTGGCCCCACCTGCAGCAGCTGATTCATCTCAAACACAACATCCATCATTCCTGTTGCAGCCTCCGAGTCATTCCCACCCTATGGTCCCAAACCTCTCTGTCAGTTCCCTCTATCCTGCCCTGCATCTCTTCACTTATTTCTTTCCTGGGATCTCCACAAAGTTCTGTTTGTGTCATCGCATGGCTTCTGTAGTTCTGGGCGCTCCCAAGGGAATCTGCTCTCCGTCATATTCTGGAGTTCCCTCTTACAGGCTGCAGTATCCCCAAGTTCTCCATCTCTATCACTTTTCTGATCCCGGCATCAAAATCAGCCAGGGGGTGTGCCTTTACTTTCCTGGCACCATCCTGTTCTCTGAGGAATAGAGCCTTGGGGTAGGATGCAGAAATTCACTGATTATGATCTTTCGGTCCATTTCCTTTCTTCCCTTCACTGGCTCCTTTTTGCCTCAAGGTCCTCACTGCTCCATCTTGGGAATGACTTTACAGCCTCATCCACCTCCTCATTACAAATCCAATGGGGTTTTGACCTCCCATAGGAGAGTCATCTGATGCAGACAGCGATAACCTTCCTGGTGCTGCCAATTGTCCTGGGCGTCACTGAACCGGAGAGCTGCTTTTACTAGATTTCATGCACCAGCTCTTTCAGCCTGATGAGGGAGAAAGCATACATTAACTAGTTTGCTTTATCCCCCTCCCCCAGCCCAACCTGAGAGCAGTGGCCAATGTGCTGTTCCGGCTTGGGTCTTTTCATTATCTTTGAACCACACACTGAGTCATGTTGCAGAATTTGCTAAGGGAGGAAAACATGAAATACTGAGTCACTATGCCTAGAAAGAGAAATTAATGCTATAACTCTGGTTTATCCAATTGTTTCAGTGTATTCATCTCTCTCATATGTTGTTCATTCCCCACCATTGTATGGAGAGAGGAATCCATATCCACTGTTCTTTTCTACGTTGGAGCATCTCCTTCAAAGGAGTTGAAGGGCAAGTCCCTTGGACTACACTAAGAATCCACTCCATTGGCTACAGAAATTAACCCATATCTCTTGGTTTGGGTAGGAAAGTACAGCCTTAGGCAGGAATCTGTTGTCCAATGCAGTCAGTGTGACAATAAAGAGAAAGGACCATAAGGATTCCAGAAAAGGACCAGGTCATGTGAAGTGATATAATTGAATGGGGGTCAGTCCTCTTGAGAAGCAAGAAGTGATGTTAACCTACTAATGTGCAGGCCAGAAAAGCCCAAGCAGAAAAGACTTAGTTCAAAATGTGTCCAACTTAGGCCCAGTATCAAACAACTTTTAAAACAAGACAGTTTATTGAAGATAGATTTGAAGAAAGCAGTGCAATCGTTGCCTCCACATGGAGTAGCAGTGCTGACAAAGTGTGATTTAATTCTGGGAATAGAGATGAAGTGGGGGGAAAAAGTAATTATTAATTTAATTCTTTCAACCTTTTGTTCTCTATTGTGCTGGACGTATACAAACTGAAAGTTTCAGACATACTTCCATCCATACATGCAAAACACTGTAACAGAGAACCACCAGAGAAATATATATACGAGATCTGAGATGGTCAGATTAATATTCTATTACTGTCAGCCACACTGAGGAAAAAGACATTTGCCAGACAGTCTGGTTCCCCATATTTATTTTTGGTTTAAAAGAATTCTGACTTTAAGAACTCTTCAGAGAAGGAGTTGTGTTTAAAGAGCACTGCTATTAGCTTAAATCTTTCTCATTTCACATTTCATCTTAGCGCATCCTTTTCCTATTTTCATTATACATACTTTGCTAATGAACATATATAACCACAAACAGAACCACACAACAAGAGTCAGAACTTGCTGTACTCAGGGAAGGACTGCTAGTTGCTCTGGTTCCTCTTAAGGCCATGGCTTCTATTGAATTTGTAGTGTCTGTCACTGGGTAAAAGGCAGTTTAGCCTTCCTCTGCCCCGCCCCAATCATTTGTTTCTGCTGGCTCACTGCAGAGTAGCCTTTGTGCGACTGCACAGTTAACTGCATCCAAAACTAACCCAACAGAAAAGTGACCTAATAAAACCTGTGTTTAAAATGGTTTTGTCACCTACTGCGCCCCATTAACTGCCCCACACCAACACTAGTGTCAGCAAAGGAAAAGATGTAGGAGCAAGCATCCAGTGGGCTTATGCCAGAATGAGTATGTCACCATGACCTCAGTCATAGTATGAGTTTTCAATCTAGCATCTATTTACTTACCTCCTTCAGTGGAATAAAGAATTTCAGAGGTGCAGGTGAGGACTTGAAAGTATTCCACGCTCCCTGTGAGGAATGCAGAACACCTTTGAAATACAATCTTATGGTGATTTGGGTGCAGATTCCTTTAGATCCAGAGATCTCTGTAGGGAACATGCCCCTCGAAGCTGCTTTACTAATTGCTCTGCAGGACTGAAAATTCCACGTTCCAGTCCTACTCCCTCTTACTCTTTCTGATGCGGATCTGTTGAAACTTCTGTCCAACCCCTGTGTTAGAGTATATAGCTACTGATACCCAGTGTATTGAACTCATTATGACACCATTCAGTAGGAGACAGTGGATAAGAAATTTATACAGCCATGTAACATTCAACAATTTCACTTAACGAATATTTCTGAAAAATTGATCTTCTAAACTCCTGAAGTGTGGTTGTAATGAGCACTTTTTGGGCTGAATGTAAAAACTTTCAAAGACTAGCTGTAAAAAAGATCCTTGAATGTGTTGGACAGAAAGCTGAGGATGACCTAAGACCACCACCTGGGGTAGAAATCTCGATTTCTATAAATCAGAATATATATATCCTTGCATGCGCTTAAGTCTTCAGATTACATGGTGAAAAGTCATCATCAGAGCTCTAAAATGCAGTCTGGACAGAGATTTAATTAGAGTGGGCAACTTGGTCTGACAAAGGCAATGGCAAGGGTTACTAAGACATGAGATGGAGTTTTTCACTGTAGAATAGGTGCTTTGCAAGATGAGCTGTTTCTGCATTGATGTTGTTAGATCACCATCTAGAGGTCATTTAAAAACATATGCTTGTCATAACACTGTAGTTCTTAAAAATTTTTATTTCTGTTTATTGAGTCTGTTTGAGGCAAACAGAACAAATTACTAAAAATTGGTTAAGCACTGAAACGGGAAATTCATTACATTTTCTGCTCTCCTTGTACCAGTCATATTTTTTTCAGTTTCATTCAGTTGTCAACTACAGAAATATTCAGGATCAAGAGTGACATTTTCAGATCATATGCAGCATCCTATTGTTATGTTCCTATCCCTTTCATCCTCTTTTTATCTTTGAGCAGAGACATGCTTTTGTTTTTATTTATTCCCCAAAGCTTTCACACTCTTTTCTTGCCTTAGGGTGTTGTTAGTTAAGTATGGTGCAAAGTTCATGGTGTTTCAGCATGGAACACCTTTGTATGTCCCATGGGTGTCGTGAAGTCACAATGTGCCCCAAGCAAGACTGTGGTGGTAGTTAAGTCCAGACTCCTTTACCCAAAAATCTGCAAGAAGCAAACATGTCTTGTGCTGGACAGGAAAATAGGATGGGGGTTAATTCAACCCTGATAATTTTCCTGGGATTTACCATCTATCTGATGAGTTTGTTCCCAGCTGCTTCCTGCTCAGACTTCTCCAACGCTT
Organism: Atrichornis clamosus; assembly: GCA_013400975.1. Taxonomy (NCBI): domain Eukaryota; kingdom Metazoa; phylum Chordata; class Aves; order Passeriformes; family Menuridae; genus Atrichornis; species Atrichornis clamosus. Next base: position 54,931 of record WBMZ01031602.1, on the reverse strand, counting down.
TCGAACCAGTGAAAAGCCAGAGGACTATTCACACTGCCAGGAATGGACAGCAAGAGGGAAGCAGTCCAACAGCAGGTGAGAGCACGCATTGAAGTGAGAGGATGAGAAAGAAGGGGCTTGGAGAGCAGCTAAGGGCAGGAAACGAGATTAGGAATGGACACAGAAACCTTAATTTCTAAAGAGATCAGAAGAGGAACAATAAGATATATGTCAAGGGAAGTGGAGGTCAGATGATCTCTAGGAAATAGGGTGCCTGCAATGGCAAGGCCATCTCACAGCCCCAAGCAGGACAGGCCCGGGGATGTCAGTCTGGGTCAGACAAGAGATCACCAGGGAAGTCCACGGTGGTGAGATAAGTCCAAGTTCAAGGAGGAACACCAGTCAGTGTCAGGACAAAAGGTAGTGATGGTGACCAGGGTCAGACACAGCTTAGTGACTGCCCAGCCCTGCACTTACAGGGCAGAGGGTGGGAGAGAGGCACAAGTTCAGGCTGGTCATGGATGTCAAGGCCTCTTAGATCACCTGTGGCCCTGACTGCAACCTCCCATCTCAGCTGGGACCCCTCGCACCCTACAGAGATCTGACAGGAAAGGTCCAGAATACCCCTGGGGAGCAGGGTGAAATAATGAAAGAAAATAGAGTCAGACACAGTCCCATGACTGCACCAGTCAAGTATGTTAAGGGCTATTACAGCCTACTACTATAGTCATGGCCCTGAAAAGATGAAAGGATGTGTCTGGGGTGACTTTTATAATGGAAAAGTACAGGAAAGGAGAAAAGGATGAAGATGCAAAGAAAGGAGAGTGAGGAAAAGCAATTTCTTAAATAAAAGATTTCCGAATCTGAATGATAGAAACAAGAAAAGGACAGGAGAAGCAGAGAGTGGAAAGAGGTATGAATGAAAAGCTGTTTGGGATGAAGGAGGAAATGGACATACAGTGAAGGTGAAATGGATTTGAAAGTTTAGGAAGCAGGGAGCAAAAAACAGGAGGGAAGCAAAGGTAAAAAAGGATTCAAATATGAAAGAAGTGCATGAGAAGAAAGCTTATGTTGTTCCCTTTTTCCCCTCATTTACAGGCTGGGAGGAAATGGAGGAGGCATTTGTGGCCTCATCAACAGGGGAAGGAATGGAGGTGATCGATATGGTGCAGCCTGAGGACTCAGAGACACTGATCAATTCAGCAGTGGAGGATCTGCTGTTGGATCTGCCTCTTCTCCTAAAGATTGTCAGCCTTGTGCTCTTTTTTTAATGCATGATATAGAGGATGAAATAATTTCTGGGGTAACAATTGGTATGTGGATTATCAAATCGATAAGGCTTTGAACATCCAGCAGTGTTTCATGATCACCTACTGGTTAATACAGCTTGTCTTCACCAACCATGTCTCAGGGAATTGAACAAGAACACTGAAGACAAGGGAAAGGACCCTGTGCACATATTGAAAGTGCTTTCCTTTCTCCTTCAGAAACACAATAAATTCCCAGTCCAAGACTCAAGTAACTTTTTCTAAGCCAGACTTCCCTTCTTGCACTTCCCACATGTTCTTTGTGTACAAACATCACAGTTAATAATAAGAATTGATCCAACTCACCAATTTCAGGAGTGACCCTTCTTTTAAAGAGAATATTATTAAATTCAACATATATTGTAAGAATAAGGAAAAAAAAAGCATATTCCAGGGAACTGTGCCTCTCCATACACTTAAAAAGATAGATACAGGAAAAGTAAGACTCCTCAAAATGCAGATTGCCAATAGCTTTAGCTTTTTCTAAACATTATAAACACAGAATCCATGTAGCCTCAGAATACTGAAACAGCATCTCTATTGCACACAAGGTGTTGTGCAATGTTATTTGCTATTAGCACCTAGAAGAAAAACAGTCTGGACATGCTGCTAGGAGAAAATCAATTGAATGAGTGAAGGAAGAGTATACACTGTTTAAATGGTAATGATAAGCACAAGCCCAATTTGGGGTTTTTTATGATGGCAAATAAGTCAAACTATTTTGAGGTATTATTATTTATTACTTATGAAGTTCAGCTAAGAATCCCAGTCATGTTGTGAACAGTACAAATACAGAACAAAGAAACAGGCCTGATCATGAAGAGTTTGCAATCAAAGTAATTTTTTTTCTCAGAAGCAAACATTTTATTAATATTTTAGTTAATTAATGAAAACAAAATCCCTGAAGAGTCTGCTCTTGGAAAACATTTTGCTGTATTGGTCAGTACTTGGAAAAGATTAACACAGTTATTTTTGCAATGCTTACAAGGGATAAGGGATGTTTCCACTTGCCATCACCTATTCCACAAACAATCCCCAAGCAGCCAATATAATAAGTAAAATTAAAATGTTCCCATAATAAAGAACAGTTTGAAGAGTATGCAAAAGTTATAAGTATTTTGTATGCTTACTAACTTTGGTAAATTTTAGAACCTTAGTATAAATGTTCTAATTATGAGAACATAAAATGGATGTAATTATTACATTGCTCTTAAGAATGTACTTTAGGCACTTCTGCTACCCCAAAACATGTTGCTTCTTACTCTGCTTTTGCTTTAAAGCAAATTAATACCTAAGATTCAATTTCAAGTAGAAAGTAAAATTCTACAACAGCTCTACTCCTCTTTTTGGATGGTAAATATTTACAAATGTAGGGAGAGAACCAAGTTCAGGATCCAGAGAAGCTCTTGGAATTCTAGTTGTTCAACCTGCAGAGACTTCTAGAAACCCTTGTGTCTGTCCCATACTCCACCCTCTTCCATATCCTCAACCCTAGAGACTAAAAAAGAGAGTCTTGTTGGAAAAGAAGGAGAATCTGGTCTCAGCTCCCAATCCCCCTTCCATCAATGGGGTTGCTTTCCTCTTTCCTCTTATGTCTCTTATGAGTTTTGATGATGAAACAAAAACAGAACAGAGAAGGCCTGCAGTAAACTTCATTATTAAGTGACTTATCTTTCAGCCTAAAAACTGTAGTCGCTGAGTCTTTCCTAGCCCCCGTCTCCATTTATTATCAAGAGACGAGGATTCTTTCCTCTCTTATAAGTTACATGTGTGGTTTGCACAGTAACCCACAGGATTTTCCTAAGAACTGTTCTTATATGAACAAGTCTTACAGCTCCAGTTTATTGCGTTGCCCCTTCAACGTGACTGCGAGGCTGCTGGACTTGACAGGTAAATGCACAGAATGCAGGACTAATAATGGAACAGTCTTTCTGTTCACAACTCCTCGCAAGTCATTGCCTACTAGAAACTGGTGAGTCACCTTCCTGCCTTGGGATAGGGCATCTGGGACAGAGTGCTGAGAGCCTTGGAGGAGACCCTTCATTTACAAGATCAGTTTAAGAATTTCCCTACCATCAACTGCTGAGGAAAGGATAACAACAAAAAGAATGTAAAGGAGTGAACAAGAGCACCATGTCACCCTAGAGGCCCTGAGAAGATGGTCATACTTTCATGGCTCAGGCCTTCCTCCCTGGGGTCATCTCTCTCTTCCTTCTTTTCTATGTGGATTACCAGATGCGGCATTTGTTGTCTGGGTTCATTGGGGATCCACTGGGACACTGGAAGCTCTTGGAAAAATCCTGGCTATTGCTGACAGGCCCAGAGACACGCAGTGGCAAGGGACTATGAGGATCTGTGTTCAGGGAAGACTGTAGTTTCTCTGGATCCTGGTGTCCACACATTGCCTGAAGGGAAGCAAAAGAGAAAAGTCAGTTTGGCTGAAAGTCTTCATGTGAACAAGACTTAAGGCTCCTCATTCCTCTGCGCACGTCAGAGGGTGCTGGAGTAAACAAGGAAACGTGCATACAAGACTGCCAACAATGTTCAGGTCTTTCTTCTGATTGTTTTCCCTTTCCTTAAACTTCTCTGTCCTGATTTTGCTATCTGACAAGCCATCTCCACTTTTTCTACACTTCTTAGTCCAGAGCACAGGAAATTTAAGTTACCTTGGCTAGGCTCATGCAACCTTGGACTCCATCTAAACAGTGGTAAAGATACCATCTCAGTGTCTCGATTCAGCTTCTTAAGCAAAAGCAACAAGTGCTCATCACGAGAGGAGAGCACTTACACAAAATCCCATTACTACTCAAGAGATTCAGGGGCAGATTATGTGAATTTACTGGTGTTAAACTGGCAATCCAAGTCTTCATTCTTGTTATTTCAGTCTTTATTTATCAACAAATGATGCAGTAGCTGCCAGATAGCCTCTGAAATGCAAATCCAGCCACCAAAACCCGATAATCTGTTTTATACACACTGCTCTGACTTAATCTCAATAAACGCACAAAACTTTTCCCTTTGCACAATTACAGTGACTTACAAGAGTGTGATTTTCTGAGCACAGAAATCTGACCATCTATCATGAGGAACTTGACAGCACAGCTTGCATAACTGCACAGCTCTTCAGTAGCCCTTTAAGCAGGTTCCCACAGAAATAGCAAACTATGTGTGCATGAGCTTCAAGTTCTTTCATTCTTAAATAACATTTTAAACTCTTTTTTTCACTATCTGTCACTCCGAATGATATGATATCTAGCCATTCACCATGACAAAGAGGTGAATGAAGGAAAAGATGGACATATACATGACTTTTACAGTAAGATTTCACTTTCCATGTGTAAGATTGCTCACAGCAGCAAAAAAAAGTACTCTGAAGCTGACAGCGAAGCATAGCTGGTCTGCTACAACTTAATTTTGGTGGATTTTAGTGCTTTGCAAAAGATTTATTTGCAGACAGGCCTTTTGTTAGCTTTGAGATCTGTAACAGAGTAGGAGCCGTATAGGTGGATTTAAACTTCTAAATAAGATTCTGGATCTCACAGAATCATAGGTCATTCCTTCTGTGAAGAGGGGGGAAAGTGACTGAATATTGAGCAAGACAAACTGTAATAGTGTGGAAGAAATGGAGAGTAAGAAAGACACAGGACTGGCCTAGAATTCATTACATGAGCAAAACTGAGGTAGAAAAGTTGGTCATGGGAAAGTCCCGTCTCAGGTAAATCCTTCTCTTCTCTGTGTTTTTTCAGCCAATTCTTATAAGCCTGTGGAGAGAGAAAATGGAAAATAATAAATCATCCTTCAAACAGTGTCTCAAGCTCATGTCTTCTGTCAATAAAATCTATCAATCCAATATATATTTAATAAATTAGCAAGTTTGTATCTCTCTACGCACTTGGAGGCTCTCTGCTGCTGGCCATGTCCCTAGTAAGTCTAAAGTGGGAGAATAACAACATAATTCCTTTCCTTACTGTTTCAGATACTACTACACACATTGTCATAAGATGTGGTAATTGCACTATGAAAGAATGAAAATTGTGTTCAAAACAGATCAGAAATATTTGAGTCTAAATTAAAGATTTTCTACCTCCCAACATTCTTTGTGCAAGAATGCAACAAGTACCATCTTAGAACTAGGGATCTCACAGCACCCTCAGTAATTAAACTGGCGAAGTACTGCATTAGGAAATAAAAAATTCTCTCTAGACTGAAGTATTGCTGAAAACATCATTATGGAGACATTTTACCATGACACAGAATTCTGTTTCATGTCTCAGTTTACTTCCTCAAGTATAATACAAACATATGAATAACAGTCTGCTTTTGTATCCATGACATAAATGGGGAAGTAAAGTCGAGGGAGACGTTGTCTTACACGGGCGTAGTGAGGTTATGAGCAAAGCTCTGTGAGGAACCTATCTCTGGACTAACAGAGGATATGTAGGGCTCACCCTTCGCTGGCACAGGAAATCTGGAACTGGAGCAAGATGTGGGAGAGGGGAGCAGCAAGGCGCTCTTATGAGTTGTGTAGGGGACTATGAGACTGCAGAAGCAAGTAAACTAAAATACCTGGTAAGCCACAGCAAGCCCTCCAGTGTCAGCTGTATTCTCCAACAGCGTGAAAGTGCCATTGACTTTGAGGCTGTAGCTTTCATACTGTTCAACCAAGCAGTCTATGGATCTTTGTAGTGCACTCCTGTTGCATGCAGGACAGCCGTCAGGCAACACTGTGGGGGAAAAAAGTCCTAGAAGTAAAGCTATTTATGGCACTCACTGCGTTCCTCACATTAATCACGGATTCTTCCTAGTAGCCAGCACGGACTGGAATATGTTGTCCTTAAGAGGATCTACCTCAGTAATATATGGATATATTGATATAAGGACCAGGATTTCAGAACCCCTAAGGGGAAGTACCAGTGGGACCTTCAAGAATTAATAAAGACACCACAGCCAGTACCCACCATAACCATAGAATGAGTGAAGAATTTCATGTGCCATGAAGACCCCGATGGCTCCAAAATTCACAGCGCTGAAAAATAAAGATGAAAAGAGTGCTTTTGGAAAGAAAAAGAGGGCAGAGGACCATTCTTTATAGCCACTGAGAACAACTGTGTGCTCCACAGGAGCGTTCTACTCTGGGAGAACGGAGAAACACATTCCATGTATTGTCACTCAGACATGTAAAAATTCAAATACAATTGTAAATTATCCTACCAATGCTTAAAATTGTACTATGGGCTTATTTTAAAGTATTTGTAGCTAATAAGCCGTCACAACAATGAAGAATGCGATGAATGAGATTCTGCCTTTGTTAACTGCAATGACAAGTATTGTTGTTGAAATATGTCCTTATTTACCCTCTACTGTCTGAACTGCTGCACAAACAGCAACTACAGTGGCAACCATACAAAAGCAGGATGTTTGGAGAAGCAATCTTGCAACAGCTGTCTAGTGAGAAATGATACATAAAACTGGCAAGGCAAATTAAAATCGTGGAGGTTTGACTGCAATTACTCTGGTCAAGCATTGGGAATCCTGCTACAAGCAAGAGTTTGTACTAGAGACCTCCAGTAGTTCTTTCCAAATGGAATTTCTATGATTCTATGCAATTAATTTACAAATAGTTACAAGGAAGAGTATACTCAAAATGCATTTCCATTATATGAAATTATGGGCTCATTCTTCCTTCCTGTGCACTGATTAACACTGCTGAAGCATGAAATTATTGTAGTAGATCATTATTCACTGGGAACTCAGTAGGAGCTCTATAATTGATAATTTATAAATATTACCCAGATAACTTATGGACACCCCATCCCTGGAAATGTTCAAGGCCAGGCTGGATGGGGCTCTGAGCAACCTAGTCTAGTGGAAGGTGACCCTGCCCATGGCAGAGGGGTGGAACTAGATGATCTTTAAAGGTTCCTTCCAACCCAAACCTTTCTATGGTTCTATGATGCTATAACAATTGTACTGCTTTTCTGACTTCTAATTTAAAAAATTATCCTCACAGTCACCTGAACTGACTTTTGCCAGTAAAGTTTAAACTCTGGAGTATCATCTGAGAAAATGCTATTGTACCACCTCAGCAAAAGCTGATCAAGTTTTGTTTATCAGTCTACTCAACTGAGGTGACAGTGAGAAAAATGTACTTTATTAACACTGAATACAAAAGGAATTAGAAGCTGTAGATATTTTTTTACAGAGGAAGAATATGGTGACAGCCCAAAGAACAGGAAAAAATTTTTCTTTCCTACTATTCATTTGAGATGTCCTTTTCTTCATACTATAATGAATTCGTTAAATACTACAAGCACTAGAAGATAACCATGGGGAAAATAATGACTTTTAACTGAGACATGTTTCCTTCAAATTTTAGCCTCTTGCCACAATGTGAGATCATCTTTCAGCACAATGGTATTAGGAGAAGTATTTGTCCATTATCAGGCAAAAAAGAATGTTGAATAATATGTTTACAGTCAACTGTTTTAAGTGCTTTTATTATCAGAAAAAATATTGCTTAAGAGATCTGTTCCGTATGATGAAAGAAACCGAACCAGAGGAGTACGGCCTACAGAAGTGTTACTGTTGCTGGGGAAGACTCAGAACTAAAAATCTATTTCCTTAGGAGAAAAAGTTACTTTAAAAAAAATATGAGAGAAGAACTGTGTTTGATATATTTGAAAAAGACTTCTGACAAGAAGTTGTTCTGTGAGGGTCCTTTTCTCTGGGTTAGGTTTCAAGAATTCTTGGAATCTAGAAGATGAGTGGCAAAGGTGAAATGTCTTCTTTGTTGTTAACCTGCTTGTGACTTCTGCCTCTTTGCTCTGGAGTAATATCATTGGCTTAGTTCAGTTTCACCTAGATTCTGGTTTTGCTCCAGCAGAGTCAATGATCATTCTTTCAGAATTCCTGGGGCAGTTTCAATCTGGCTTTAGAAAAAGCTGGGTTTCTCCCCTTTACTGTGTCTTTCTGGGATGCAGTAAGAAAAAGAGATTGAAGACAGACCCACTAAGATTGCTCCTGGAAGCATGGTGCAGTACAGGGACTACATTCAGCTTCCCCTCTGAAGCCCCTTCATACCTGGGAAACTCCATGTGGAAAAAAGGACTGCGGAACATCCCAGCCGGAAAGACCACCATGTGGTGCCTTATTGAATAGTATGAATGCACACTCCAGGGGTGCACCTGCCAGCTAGAAGCAAAATAAAAACAGAAATTAGAGAATGTAAAGACTCGTTATCTCTTAGCTTGATCCTTTCCTGCACTGAGCTTACAAAAATAGTTCAACAGTTCCCACAGTACTAGCAAATGATGAAATTCACATCAGCTAGAGTTGCAGGTGTTTGAAATAAACCTTCACGTGTTTACAGATGGTCAGAACTAATAGCTTAGTTTTCACAGACAAAAAAGATTTCTCCCTCACAACCTTCCTGTCAAGTAAATCAGGATTAGTAATCTCCTGTGAAGTCCTGCACAGAATACCCTTCAGGAAGTGTAAGGCCCTAAGCACACCTGTCAATGCTTCCTTCCTTCTGAAGCATCCTATGTCCTGCCTTTGAGGTAACTCCAGCAGCATTCAGGTCATCACCATGCTTTGCTGTTTGCTTTGTTGTGAAGTCCAGGAGAACCAGCTAACCCCCTTACTGAAGGGTGCATGGTCAAAAAAAAGTGGTTTTTTCAGGGGTCTGGTGCTCCCTCCACAACGGTGGGATATTTTGGTAGCATTGCTCAGGCTGAATGCAAGATAGATTGCCAGTTCAAGGGGTTTTTTTAAGCAGGCTGCAGCAATGAAGATTTGAAGCAATATTCAGAACTGGTGAAATCATATTCAGAAGTACTGAATCTATTCTGCTCACTGCCCCCCACAGATCTTCCTCTCCTTCCACAGCAAAAGAGAGACCTAGACATAGAATTATCACAGTTCTCAGTGACCTGCTTTAGCTGATCCTGCTTTGAGCAGGAGGATTGGACTAAGTGATCTCCACAGGTCCCTTCCAACACCAGTTAGTTCACAAGTGTGTGATTCTGTTGTATTTTTCAGATCACTATCTGACTTACTTATTCTGTGGGTGATGCTGAAGGAGTTTCAGGTAGGAATTTTCCCTCACTACTTTCAAGCAAGCCACCACATTGAGGAAAAAGGTGTCTTCATTTATTTCCAGCTGAGGGAAGAGACAGGGAATGTGACTGTCATAGGGCATAAGGGAGGAATGAATTGAACAGTATGAGAGAAAGAAAAGTCCCACAGGTCAAAAAAAGGTTAATCAAAACAGTAACCAATAGGATACTTATAGTTTTTTTCTCTCCCCATTCTAAAGACCTTCAATTCAAGACATGACAGGAATGTTATCTGCAGGCCAGACAGAACACACAAACGGGTCAAAAATTACTTCTATCAGACCAGCTACTCTAAATAGGAGACAGCATATGCAACAACATAGAAGCAACAGATAAAAGTTCTCTGGTCTCATATGTTCCCAAAAAATGAATAGTAGGAAATGTGCTCCAGAGGTCATAGCCTCTTTTATAAGCAGACAAGGTAACAGTTGGTACAGGTAAACTGCCAATAATGAGGCAGGCATGTTTACATTATATAGCTCACATTCTGGTATTCCAGGTTCACTTTGGCAGTCTGGAGTATGTGAGCTGGATAGCCAATCTCCACTTGAAGTTTGGAAACCTAAAATAATAATAAACAAACAACAAACAATAAGAAATATGATCAATAGGAGGCTTTACATTCTGCAAGTCCTTTTAAACACTATTTCTAACCAATGCAAGCATGACCTGTGAGTCAGCCCTTGAATAGGACAGCTACTCTGTTTCAAGAAGACATCTTGTCCTGCTGCTCTGCTTTCTTAACTCTATGACCTGAGGCCTAATGTTGTTTAGTTCTTTTTCTTCATATTGTTTTCTGCCATTCAGCTTTATAGCTTCTAACCTTTCTAGGTGTATAAAGCTGAATTGTATCTCAATACAATTATTTCAGAGTACCCATGGACAAACAAAATCTGAGCCTCTCTATGCCTACACATCAATGTATGAACACATGCATGATGGCACTTATAAAACCACCTTCAATTTTTAGTATGAATAAGATATCTATCCCTGTAGAAGCAGATAGGAATATGTAAAGGTGCAGGTCTCTTCCAGTCCTTCTCCCAAGGCTTCAGGGAAAGGAAGGCCTCAGTAATGTCTGCCTTTTGCACGCACCAAGGCTTTAGCGTTCTGGCGCGTCTGTTCATCCATCCACTCCACCTGATCCAGTCGGTCAGAGAGGGCACCTTGGATCTCAGAGAACATCTGCTCAGCCTGACATGGAGAAAAGAGGGCATGGTCACAACTGCAGAAAAACATTGTTCAGGCTTAGATACCATCTCCCCATGCTCCAGAAACTCAACCACAGAAAAATTGCAGAAAAATTCCTCTTTGTGTGATGAAAGAGAATATTTCTGTTTCTACAGTGATTTAAGCTTAAGTTATTTGGCATCCTCTTTTTTCTCACAGGGCTCACCATTTCTTCCTGCACAGTTTTTCATCTGGCATCTCACAGTAACCAAGACGGAGACAATTCCTTTTCATTCAATTGCTTTTGGGATAGAAATGGACTGAATAATTGACCCCTTTTTGAGCAAAATTAAAATTCAGTATCCAAAAGTATTTCATGCTGTTGCCCTTTCCAAAATTATGGCAATCTGAGTCACTCCTCAAAGTTATGCTTTATTCATTCAACTTTATGCTTCACTACATGTAGTCTTGGTTTTCCCATTAGTTTTTCTTGGTGTTATTTACTCTTGCCACTTTATAGACTTCAAACTCTTTACAAAACCTGGTGCTATGCTAGCTTTCCTCAAAAGAAAAAGGAACTCTGACCATTATGGGGAAAAAAAAAGAAATCTTTTCCACATTGCAGGCAGGTGTTCCCTTTACTGTAGATCCACTCAGAATGTTTTCATATGATTGCTTAGTGGCTCTGCAATTGAAAATCTTATTGAGATGTATCCCACTGGTGATGAATACCCTTAACATTAACATTAACTGTGATTCCAGGGAGCACACTGAGATTGTATGCATTTGTAGGGCTGTCATAGCTATTGGTGCTGCACATATGACTTTTCTAAGAGTTGAGACAAAGATAATAGATGCTATTTATCATTGATTATTCTAGAATGACAGCAATGTCTTGTTCTGACATATCTCATTCCCAAAAAAGGAGGGAAAGTGTGTAACCACAGGAATATGTAAAAAGGTATAAAACCTACACATGATTTTGCTGCCTTGATGTGGTCTTAAGGTAGCATGTCAAAAAAAGAAAGAGGTGACGCTGAGCTCTGCTTGGGGATTAAGATGATTAATACCTACAAATTTCTTGGTCTGCTGAGGGAAAATTTCTTTCACAATCATCTTCCCTAGAACTGGCTCAAAGAAAGAGCTGGTATCAGTCAAGCACTTCCTCCAGCGCTCAGCTGGGACCTGTAGGAACAAAGAAATAGAGACACACGAGAGTGAGGACAAAGAAATAGGAAGTCAGTACAATTTTAGGTAGATGTGTGGTCAGTAGCATACACACTGCTGTATAAAAATGACAGCAGTGAATAAGTAATGTAGTTCTATTTAAGCTACGTCAGTAACTATTAATCAAGTAAAACATTTATTTCCTTATCATTTCCTTCACTTACTTTCACTCAGGATGGAGATTCGTATGTTAGCAGAGAAAAATACATAGAAGAAAGATGACCATCTAGATATTGTTCCCTATTCCATGATACATTGCACTTAGCCCTCTAAACTTTTGTGCATCATGTCTACTCACACATTTCTTTGAGAAAAAGGAAGCACTTAATGACCTACTGAGAGCAGTTTTTCTCCCCAGATAAGAAACTCCATCCATACAAGGCATCAGGAAAACATTCAGAAGGCATGATCTAGAGTGTTCAGCTGCTGGTTAGCCTGAAGAAGGTGATAAAGGGCTAACTCACCATTCCAGAGCCCATTTTTCCATAAAGGATCTTATGCAGCTCCAGGCGTGCATCTTGGAATCGACTATCAAGGGCTGGAGAGAGATTCCCAACCAGACAAACAATCATATAAATGTGAAGGACCCTGTAGGAAAATGACATTTAAAAAGATAGAAGATTGGAGGCTGGTCACCATAAACACAGAGGCAAGTGTCAGAGGAGTAACTTGAGGCAGAGAAATCCTATGAACCTGAACAATGACAACAAAGTACTCTGAACGGACTACACCTGGGGCTGTCAAAGGGGAATGATTTTACATGTGTCAACCAAAGAAATTCCCCACAACACCCTGGAGACTCAAGGGGTAATTGCCTGCTTGGGCACAGAATTCTTCATGGGAAGTAGAAGAAACATGATTTTTAGGACTGGGTGAATCTTCTAGAATATTATGGCAGGTCTGTGGGATTCTGTGAGACTTACGAAGGGATGTTTAGGTGAAGGACCAAAGTCGGGGAAAGGGAAGGATCACAGTGGATTGGGAGAATATACATGGGAACATGGAGATGAAAGGTGGTAAGAGGAAATGTTTAAGTGTAAACTTGTGGTTTGCCAGGGTGGCAGTCTGATTGAGCCCTGCATGTGGTCACCAGGATATACCCGATCTTACTAAATGCTATTCTTAAATAACATTGTACTTACTGCATGTGGGGGTGGAACTGAATGCAGAAGAGACAAGTCTGAGAGTTGACTATTGGAGGGACTTTGGATCAAGCTAGCTTTTGGAGACAGCAGAAGTCTGAGAGCTGGCTATTGGAAACAGCAGTGGTTTGGACCAGCTGCTGGAGAGACCTGCTAATACAGGTGTGTTGTAACAATAAGAGACCAGAGTACCAGCAACCAAAGTGGGCTGCAAGACTCAGGGGCTCATATACACCCATGTCATATATCCAAATGTCAGCAGCTGTGGACACCAGGAGATCTGTGTCCAGCTTCTGGACAGACTGATCCATATCATATTGCAATGATCCATATCATGTGTGTGCATATACATATGTCACTAATATAGACCAGCCCTGGTCAGCTGGAGCTGAGGAACAGGGTCAGGCTGTCTGAGCTCTTCATGTCTGTATGAGCGCCATGGGTGAGCGGGTGCCAGTCAAGACACAGTGTTCTTCTCTGTTCATCTGGGTGACACACATAAATAGTTTATAGGTGTGTCCATATACAGTGCATGCATGCGCAAGCCTGTTGGGAGTATATGCTAAGTCACAGCACTGGCCAAACCCACGGATATAAAGCCACTGCAGCCTTCCAATTGTTAGACTACTGCATTCAGCAACCTCTAACACAGACCTACTTAATTTATGTTATCTGAAGTAAGTATTTCTTGGGGCATGAACAACTGCGAGCATAGATATTGACTCCTACCTTCCCTTGTGCCATTTTTCGATGAGCTGTGACATGCCTCTTAAGTAATCCATGTCATGCACTGCTATTGGCTGAGAGAGGTTCATTGGCATAGGATGGAAGACAGCCTGGAGACATGTCAGCCAGTCAATAGCAGGTGCTTTTTCCTAGAAGTAAAACACAGCTTACATGCTGAACTGTGAATCTAAATTGACTCACAAGAAATAACAGGGAAACTGGGATAGTCTTCCTAATACTGTTAAGAGATACTTTCAACAAGTTAAATTGTTTTTATAATGTTTATCTTGATTGCAGTAGAAGAGGAGAATTGACTTTTTTAAAAGGGAATTAGCACTGGGGAGGGGAGAGAGTTGTGAGCCTGAAAAAATCCAGCTGTCAGTTGAAGACCGTAAGTTAATGGGTTAATTAAAGCTCAACAGGCTCCAAGTGTAGGTTGCAAGACAAGGGCATCTAAGCAGAATGTCTCATATCTCTTTTGATCTGGATCCTCAGAAAGTGAATGTCACATGTGATTGTGTTGCTCAAGCTCTAAGTCACAGATACCTGTAATTCCCTAATGGTAGTGCGAAAGAACAGCATCCCCCTCTGCCGTCTTTTCTCCAGTGGGGTGACAAATCGCTGGAGATTAGAGATGAAGGACAAGGTCAGGGAAAAGGAATCAGGGGGACCATCCTCTGTCCCTCCAAGTAGGACCCCCAGTTTCTTCAAATATGAAAGATACACACGGAGAACCTGCAATACAGAGCATATGACCAATGGAAGAAACATGACCCAAAATTAGTCACCTCATTCATCCATGCACCCATCCATTGACCCAACCTTCCATCTTGACCACATAAGCTTCAATCCTTCAAAACCACTGCAAACCCACACCGTTCCTAAAACTGTCTTCTCACTGCAACATCTTTACATAATTTTTCATGTGAAGTACAGTTTGCCAAGCACAGTTCCTCTCTCAGTGAAGAACACTGAATTCCCAAAAGATTATTTTTCTCACAGCTTACAATTACTTTAAATCCTAGAATAATTTTAGAGATGTAGGCCTGCAATCTCTGGAATCAAAGGAGAGAAATGTAGTGATATAGTGAGCCAGTATTTTTAATGGAGAAAAAATGTCAATTTCTTGTTTCCATCTTCATTAGGTTTCAAAGGAATGCTTATGATGGCTCAGGGGTTTTTTGAGGAGTTTTCTGAAAGACTCAGACTGAGAAACTTATATAACTCAGTTTTTATGAATTTCAGAGAAATGATAGAATTCATTTCTTTACAGTAACTCCCAAGGTCAAAGAACTTGTTTCCCCAATGTATGTTCAAACATTTTAAAATAAACTTAAAAATGCTACCTACCCCTCCCTCCAATACACAAATGTTATAAAGTCTTACTTTGGACAAAAACATTTTTTTAAAAACATTCATTCAAGGCAAAAGCTAAAGGAAAGCCCAGGTTCATATTACTGAGCAAATAGAAATTAAAACTCTAACATTCTGTTTTTACACTAGAAGTTTTAAACCTGGCATCTAAAATGGGTTACATTTTACAAACTATCCTTTTGGAAAAGTAGAGTATTTTGTAAATAATTTCTTCTGGAGGCATTTTCAGAGGTCACTGACCGTAACCCATGGAAACAGACCACTCTGAACCAGGAGGCAATTCAAGGAGATCCCTGCATCAAATAGCTATTTTTACCTTTCTTCAGCCTCTGATATGTTACCTCAAGATAATTTTTCTCTTTGAATTCACTCTCAAGTGGCATCTCAAACTCAGGATGGTCAATCTGCAAAAAGGAGTAAAGGAAAAACTTCTCACTATTTCCAGAAACAATGGAAATGTGAGGATAATTTGGTAATTTCTGTATCATGGAATTTGAAATGTTAATAAATTACTTTTACTTTAGGAAAATGTTTGCTAAGTAATTTTTGTGGATCTATAATACTCTGAAGCTCATTTACAAGTTCATTGCAAATCTGTGATGACTGACACACAAATGTAAATCACATTGTTAAATATTTCTACATGGTGCACTGGTTTGGGCTGGAATAGAGCTCAATTTCTTAACAGCAGCTCATATGGGGCTGTGTTTCGGATTTGTCATGAAAACAGGGTTGGTAACAAAGAGATTTTTTTATTACTTATTAGTTATTAGCTATTGCTGAGCAGTCCTTCCAAAGAGTCAAAGCCATTTCTGCTCTTCAATCCACCCCATCAGGAAGGAGGCTGGGGGTGCACAAGCAGCTGGGAGGGGACACAACCAGGACAGCTGACCCCAGCTGCCCCAAGGGATCCTCCACACCATATGGTGTTGTGCTCAGCAATAAAACCAGGAGTGAAGAAGGATGGCCAGGGCTGCCATTGCTTGGGAACTCTCTGGGCAGTGGTCAGTTGGTGGTGAACAACTGGGCCTTTTTTTTTTTTTTTAAATTATTAAACAGCCTTTCTCAACCCATGTGTTATCACACTTCTACCCTTCTGATTTTCTCTCCCATCCCACTGGGGGGAGGAGTGGATGAATGGTTGTATGGTGCTTAACTACCTACCATATTAAACCACAACAGTGAGCTGCAAAATTCAAAGCACACCATGTGCATTAGACACTTAGCACTTCAAGTCTGTTTTTGTACTGGTCATATCCATGAACATAAGAAGAACCAGACTCTTCCATGACAAAATGCAATCTATACTATCAGGCAAAGAAAAAGTAAGTGATTTATTCTTTCTCACATGCTCATTTTCCAGAAATAAAAGGTGTTTTTTATGTAATAAAATCCATGAAAACTTTCTTCAGAGAAGAACATAGGCTTAACTTGAGCAAGCCTTAGTCTGACCGTTTATTCACAGTGTTTCCTTGATAATGCTCTTTCTTTAGCACACTCACCTGAATAATATTGGTCTTGGGGTCAAAAGGACTAGGTCCCACATCAACTCTGAAAAAGGGAAAGGTGCCGTATCTGCCCATGAGAATCTGAAGAGTTTCATTAAAATCTTTTGTTTCCCTCACACCTGTGTTATGCCATCCACCAACCTAGAGACGGAAAGAAATACTGCAGGTGAGAAAAACTCATTGGATCCATATTTACAATTTTTTTTTTTACACCTATAAACTCAGTCATTATGACAACTGAGAAGCAGCAAAGCAAAAAGCAACACGGAAAACTCATGAAGTGCTCTACATACCCTGCTGGCTTTACAATGACCTGACACTTTCCCTTAAGTAAAGCCATGAACTGCAAAATGACACAGCAAAAAAGGAATTATAATTATCAACAGAGGAAAGTGTGCAAGAAAAAATACTGGATAGCCAGCAGAGAGGAAAGAGGTTTCATTTTTCTAAAGTCCTCCAGAAAGACAAACAAGGATCAGGGATTATAAGTCCCACTTCCCTGCTAAGCAGATTCACAGGTGGGCCTGCAGTCACTATTCCTTCTGCTGGAATGTTCTGAATCCTCTTTGGAGACAGGGTGTAAATCCTCTTTGCTGTCAGAAAGATGTACAACCCTCCCTGGCACTGAGACAAGTCTCCCAGAATGGAGAGATAAGGATTTTCTTCTTTAAACAAGGTCCCTTGGAAGCCTTGACTTCTGAATGGCCATCTGATTTTAGACACAAAAATTTCACCCATTTGCAAGATGTTCCCAGAACTCTATGTCAGATCCTATTGAACTGAACTTCTGAGATTAAATATGTCCTGGTCTTTTTACCATCCTTAAGTAATATATAAGGTCATGAGGAAAGATTCAGGTACCTGACGTCAGAAAATCAGGTCTTGAAACAGCATTTAAAGCTAGTAGATTTATCACTTAAAAGTTGTGCTGTGAACCAGGATCTTAAGTCATGGTCAGACACTAGAAAAATTACATCATGTCGGACCATATGACCCTAACTGCACACTTTCCTTCTCCCTGCAGGAATTATCTTCCTGAGAGAGAGAAAACAGCATAAATATTCACCTGATTTAGGAGGTCCTTCAAAGGTTGAACTCCTTGGGATTCTATCTGTTCAGTATCCATGCAGGAACGATAGAATTGCATTGCTTTCTCCTTGGCTGAGCCTCTTATCCCAAACTGTGGACTTTCTGAGGAAAGAAAAAAGATAATAGAAGTTATAAAAGCAGTTTAAAAAGAAGTTGGGCCAGTATTAGAGCAGTTGTAAGAAAATACTGTGCTTTGATTCAGAACATTTTAGTAAATATATCTACATTTCCCACAGTGACTCAAAACAAGGGATCTTCTAGGGCCATGACTGTTCCTGAGGTCAAAAATGTTAGTTTCTTTGCATGGAAACAGGAGCACAATAGGAAGCTGACGTGTATCTATTCAGTCCCACGTGGAGACAGGACACATCACCAGAGTGCACATTCACACAAGCACAGCTACAAGGGCCTACTTTCACAAGGCAACGGGAAAATGGTTTGGGTTGCTGCCAGAATTCTAAAGTGTGACTTTCATCTGTTACACTAGGCAAGGGGAACTAAAATGTTTAAAATGCAGCTACTGTAATATGACACTCTCAAGAAATAAATCTGTACCTGTAATGATAGAAGAACGAGGAGACGGGACTCAGTCCCTGTTAGGAATGACTGTGCTCTCAGTTACTACCATTGTCAGCTCTGACTGAGGCAGATGCCGAAGGTAACACACCAACCATCTGTCCCTACCTAAAAGCCTTCTCAGGATCAACAGGTTTTCTTCCAACAACACATCAAATACATTTAGTGATTCTTCTGTGGTTCTGCTTGACTGTTTGCCTTCCCAGCTGCCACAGGCATATTTGTAGAAGTCCTCACAGGGTTCTACAGTGTCATTCCTAGAATTCAGGAGTCTTTCCAACAGAGCAAGACCTGACTCAACATCACAGGATCCTGGAGAGGAAGTAAATAAGAGAGGACTGAGCAGTAACAGTGGAGAGTGAGGACAACTCCAAACAAAAATAATTTGGGGGACATTTCCCCCAAAAGACTTATTTTTTGCACAATCTCCTTTGTATGCAGTGTTGAATACATGTTCCTTGTAAGGTTTTGTTGAACATGGAGTGAAGTGTGTTCTCTCTTTCACTTCCCAGGAAGTTTATCTTTGCAGTTTATATAAGGAGATTCTTCAAATAAGGGACAGAGTAATCAATCCAGAAGTTGTGTCCTCTGTTCCTACTATCTAGGTAGTATATTGGATTATTCTGCCTTCTCAGTGTCTTTTTTCTGAATCAGTCAAATTTGCCCAAACTATAAACAAGAAGCAACAGATGCTGCCAACACATGATGTAAGAGAAGAACATAGCACAGAGAAAGTAAGGAGATAAGATTAAAACATGTTTTTTTCAAGCATGGGAAGCATTTCTCAGCAGTGACACTTGTTAAAAGAGGGCAAAGACTTTCTAGAATATCTTGCTTTGATTTATAACTCTCTTTATCTAAAGTGCTGCAAATCACTGCTTATATGTTCTCATTTTAGTTCAGAGTCTTGTATCAACATCAGATCAGATCATTTATTTACTGAAACAAGCCACCTGTAAATCAAGGTGAGACTTTCCATACTATTACTTCAACAGTTGGCATGGGAGAAGGTAGGCAGAGTGAAAATGGGCTAGATCTAAACCAACAGTTTTAGCATGGCCTCTGTAGTGAATGGTCCCCAACACGTAACAAGAGCTAAGGAAAAATGCTAGGTAAACAGTCAACAGTGCTTATTTTGGAGCAGGGAATATCTGTATCTACCAATGTAAGTGCACCTTCAGTATTGAGCATTCTATACGGACAGACATTGGCATGTTCTGCAGATAGTTCTTTAGCAAATATGGAAGGTAAAGTAATGTTTCTGGTCTATGCTCACAGCTTTAGAGCAAGAGACTATGACTTTAAGTGACTGAACTGATCTGTGCTAGACAACTAGGACTCGAAGTCAGAGACAGAAAGGCAGAGTAGGAGCTCTGAATCTCAGATTCAGTTCTGTTTCCTGGAAGTGACTGTAGACAGAGCAGAACACATTGATGAGGTACAAGACAGTATAATGATGTTCTCCCTCAAAACTGGGCTCAGGCATATTAAATGTTAGGCAGAGAAGGAGGACAGATGTGAAGGCTCTCTCCCCACTGTGACACAAGGAAGAGGTAGAAAAGTGTACCTTTTTTACAAAAGTTGTTATGATTCCTGGAGATTCTGTAACTCTGGTTCTTAACACTGATGTTAAGCTTAAAACACAGTAGAGGTAGGTAAAAGAGAAAGGGATCTTACAAATGGGGTGGATGAGGAAGGATGGAAAAGGGTATCTCATATTATACCTAGAGCACAAGTCATCACGAAGTAGGTGATAAGCAATGTAAAGCCAAGGAGAGTACTGAGAAGAAGTGCACACAGAAGTAGGCTTTTCCCCTGAAGGCATCGTTCTCTCTTTGCACCTGTTCTCAGCTCCTGGTCACAGGTCTGAAGAGACAGAAAAAACCAAGAAAAAAAATTCATATTAAAGTTAGCACTGATAATATACTCCATCTTCGACCTAATCTACTAGAAAATCATGCACAGGACTAGTGCCAGAACACCAGCAGTCATCCAAGTCATCTAAGTGACTGCACTCCCAGGGGCTTTCTCACTTTCTTCATTTCCCTGTCTTTTGAAGCTGCAGCTGCTGCACAGTGTTATGAATTATGTATATAAAATCCAGCTTGCTATGAGGAAGCTTGTCCCTCCATAGTTCATTCTGGTTTATGGAATCATCTTGCATATACCTCCTGAGGATATCAAAGCCTTTTTGAGTCTATAAAGCTAATAACAGGATAGCTAGGACTGGTGGTTCTTTACTCTGCTACAATCTGGCAACCTGAGCACTAATTTCAGATCTCTCCTCAGGAAATAAAGTACTGCATCCTAATCCCTCTAGTCCAGTTCAAGTGAAAGATTTGCCCTGTTCTACAAACTGGAGTAAGCTGTAAATCACAGAGAAGATCTTTTACACAGCCAGGTTTTATCTAATTTAAATTTAGTTTTGTTCATAATCTAGGTGTGTCATTTTAGTCACTGGAACAAGCTAGGCACCTTATGAGTACACCTTCTATTTTAGGTATCTGTTTTAGGATGAGCTGAAGCACCTGCCTTCTTCTCTGTTGACTGCAAAGGAAGCTAGGTGACTATCTTAGGATGCATCCCTAACATCTACCTGGATAGAGTTAGATAAGATGACATTTTCTCTGTATGTTCACCCCTTCTGCATACTTTGATGTACATAAGACTGGGGAGCAGCAGTTTACAAAAGACCATACACAGGAATAGATGCTGGTAATATATAAGGAAAGAGAAAGAACTGAAAAAAACCAAAAAGTTGAACAACTGAATAAAAATATACAGTGAGAAAAGGGAGGCAGAAGGGGGGAAAAAAACAGAAGATAATGGAAAACCTCAGCTATAGCAAGCAAGGAGTAAACCTCACAGCTGTGAAAGCTGATGGAAGTGCTACTTGGAGAGTCAGTCCTACATGTCAGTGTGGGGCCAAGCCTGTACTGTCCCCACAGGCCCAGGTTTAGCTCCCTATTCAAGCCTGGCTCTCTGATAAAAGAAATCTGCTTGAGAAACCTTGTCAGGCCTTGGAATTCTTTGAGGAAAGGCAAGAAACAGCCTCAGTGAACATGTCCACTTCTTCACTTGGCTTTTCGCAGCTGTCATGCGTGATCTTCATATGAGCTCTGCTGCAACAGCAGCCATGTCTTTGGACAGACATCCCATTGATCTGGACCCCAACCTTAACCTACAGACTTGATTCTGCAGGTTTGACCTTGCACCTGCCTCCTCACAAGGGACTTGTCTGGCAGTCTACACTCTTGGTTGACCCTGGGCACTGTCACCAGGCCTGCCTTACACCCCTCATTCCCATACAGGGGGGTGCGCTCCTTGCTGGTTACCTCATCACTTCTTGCCTGCCTTGTCATTACTCTCAGGTTCCAGGCTGCCATCCCTTTTCTGCCTTTGCTGCTCCCTTGCATGCAGCAGCTAAACTGCATTCGCCACCACGCTCAGTATCTATGTTCTTTGCCAAAAAAATGGGATACGCGGATCTTGACAAAAATCACAAGAAATGAAGCAAAGTCTTGCAGGAATTAAGTACATCACAGTATACACCCCTTCACCCAAGGAAACGTTAAGGAAATTAATTAGTCTGCTGTTAATCATCTGGACTAATATACTATGTACAATTTCTGCACAAAAACATTAACAGAATAGAAAATATAAAAAAGCAATAGGAAAACAGACCTCATGATTTCATATCTTTAAAACATGCATTTTATTCAATCATGAACTGAAGCTTCTCAAAAGCTTACTCGACTCCTGGAAATCGCTAACAAAGGTTAAGTGCCTAACTGCTTTTCTCCTTTAAAATCCTATTCTCCTAACTCCTTTAGGCAGAAAATAGAATGACTAAATGGAGAGCAAGTACCTACAAGTGAATCCTGACATTAGAAGATGCTAGCTACAGAACATGATCATACTGGCAAAGTACAGTGTACAAACTACAAAGGAGGAAATCCAAATTCCTTTCATAAGTACCTGTAGAAAACACTTCAGGTTTTACTCCTGGAGTAAGTGTCACAACAGTATGGCAGAGAAGTGAGTGAAAGAAAATTAGCTTAGCTGATAAAGAAAAAAGAAAATCTATTATTCTACATGCAAGCCCTCATCTCTCACCATTTAGGAGAGAGTGAATGATCTACATTCACAATTCTTCTGACTTCTTGTTTTTCATACTGAAAATCTGGCCTGTTTCTGAAATAATTATAATTTTGCAATTATTTGGTTTCATGTTATGAGAGGACATCTGTTTCTCTCTTTTGAGTAATAAATGGCATATCTGTGAAGATACTAACAGGAAATTGGTATTTCAAGATTGTCACTGCAATTTCTTATTAATTTCTCTTTAACAGTAGGTCTGTTTCAGGCCAATACATTATGTTTCTTTTGAAACGTAAAATGCATCAAATAATAGATTTTTTAAAATCTCTAAGAGAAACAACACTGCCCCACTCAAGTCTCCAATGTGAAACACCCACAGAAGCACCTGGCTGAGAGCAGCATGCCCAAAATAATAGCATACCACAAAAGAAGTGACAGGGCAGTGGAAACTGGCTGTGCACCTCTACTTAGAAACTGGATTATGGTCTGTGTCATGTGAACCATAAGTATAAAAAGTCTTCTTCAAACACTTCACCTTCCATAAGAAATGTATTTCTAATCTTGCATCTGTAACTGCAGTTGAATTTGAGAGAAATTGTGGACCTACATAAACAGAGAAAAAAGAGGAGGGTAGTCATACTTAGTTCTCCTTTATATCTTTTCCATGACAACAGCTTAAACTAATCTAGACACACAAACACCCTCTCTTTCAGTACTCTTATGCAGATACTGAAACAGGCAAAATCCCTGTCAGACTCTTTATCTTGAATGAACTTCACTTTTATGCCACAATGGACTAGCTGGTTCACAGGCACTGAATTACAGAACCCTTCTTCCTAAGTTAGTGATTCTTGGCCAAGGAAGAAGTGTGGATTTAACTAGATGGAACCAGAAGTGGCATATAAACACTTCCAGGGCACAGGATGCAGGAACATTGCACAGCTTGCAGGAAGAAGCAGCACTTCATTGTGGTATGTTTTGAGGCTTAGTTGCCTCATCAAGCATGCTCCACATAAAGATACAAGCAAATGGTTTGAACAAGGCAGTGGAAAAGGATAAAGAGACTTTAATCTCTGACAGAGCTTCTCCTTATAGACCACACTTATGAGTGAGAAGAATAATCAGTATTTGCATGAAGTTGAAGATGAATGCCATTTCCAACACAGTTTCAGTTCCTTCATGCTTTTAAGGATGTGAAAGTGCTCAAATTTAAACGTCTTCACTGTAGTTAAATGAAAACATGGTTGTAAAATCATTAAAAGATGAATTCTAATTGTCGTCAATTATAAAACATGTAATTTTAAATTAATATACCATATGTATCATCTGATTCAAATGCGAGCACGACTTAGGCTAGCAGAATCATGACAGGTACTGTTATCACTAAAGAGAGAACTGTTTGATACAACTAAATCATCCAAAGAATGGGCTTTTCCTTCAGCATCTCCTTCTTTCTGTTTATGAGCCATTCCTGAGTTCTGAAGGAAGGCTGAATTTCCTCTGCCTAATTCTCCCTCACCTTGAATTTTCAGTGATTAGTGCTATTGCAGAAGAAGCTAGATTTCATGAAAATAAAGTAAATTAAAATAAAGAGACGAAAGGCAGAGAAAATTTAAGTTATTTTTCATAACTATTTACCAGATAATTTAGAGGTATTATTTTTCAGACAGTAGATTATTCATGAATTACTGACTTTGGCTGTTACCCAAATTATGTTTATCACGTTACTCATGTAGATGACGTATTTTCAAACTAATGCCCAATACTCACAAAACCCTTCATTTCCTTAAATTTATCTTTTGTCATCAAATCATTTAAGCACATAAATTGAGCCCATTAAATGCTATTTGAGAAATATTTTAGCCTGTGTTCAAAATAGAGTACCTGCTCACATGAAATATGAAACAGAAAGGATGGTGAATTATGTTCTGCAGTACTAAAATTTTAAAGCATAACCATGGCCAACAACTAATATTATGATTGTGGTCTGATCTTCATCACACAGAAATATGGGTATGGACATACAAAAAAAAAAACATTTCTGCAAATTCTTCAGCTAAAAAAATGCAGACAAGATAAAGTGACCATTTGCATTACAGCCACAGTCACAATGAACAGCTCTCAATGTAACTAAACAGACACATTTCTGTGTTTGTATTATTTAATCACATAGAACACTTCACTTATCTCTGTAGCCCTTGACTGTTTCTTACATTTTAGCAACCCTGAGCTAACAGTTCAGCTCAGTGCAATTTGTCTGTAAATATGCAATTAAGATTTTGCTAGTTATTTATATAAGACATCAAATCAAAAGGACACCACACTACATGGGAAGCAATTAGGCTTACCATGTCATTCTCATATCCTCTAAACTATGCCTTGCTTATCCACAATTATTTGTGGGAGAAAAATTGCATGTTTCTGTGTTTAAGTACTTTGTTATAATACTTTGTTGAAAAAATGGAGATACAATAAATGATGCCATTATTATTGTTGTTGGTTTTATTATTATTTCTACTGGTGCTACTTTTACTATTACTGTTAGTAATTACTGGTCGGTGCTTCAAAGAGTTCTGAATACAGCCTCACAACAGCCATTAGGGTGACTAACAGGAAGGGCAAGAACACCTAAATCATTGCACCATGTCCCACATCATTAATTCCGAGACCTGGGCAAGCCCTTTCTGCACACAAACTGTCAAAAACTCAACTACCCCAGTCCCCCAAGGCAATATGCAGTGTAGCTGTGATAGGGGAAGGAAAAGAAAGGTGTGCAAAGAAGGTCCGGCAGCAGACTTCAGGACAGACCCATTTCCTTACCTCTGGAAGAGTGCTCATCCTCGTCCCTGAACAGGCTTTACTCCTGCTGTTACCACAGTTGTCAACTCTGTTTACTTGCTTGCTATCAGCCTTCTGTGCCCACACACACTGCTAAGTTCAGAGACAATCTCTTCTTCCCAGCTTGACGGTTTGCTGTGGGGAGGAGAAGAGAGAGGAAAAGCTCTGAGAAAAACACCCTTAAAGAAAATGGTAGGGAGGGAAATGGTGTTTCTGCAACTCTCCACCCACCTTCTTAACACCTCTACTTCCCATAAAATAGTATTTTTGTTCCTTTCTGTGTCTCTGTGACCCACCTGTCTTACTGTCTCTTGGAGCTCCAGCGAAATCTTTTTGAACAGAGGTATGTGATTCTCTATCTCCCTCAGCCTCTTCTCAGCTTTTTGCTGTTTCTTTTCTCTCCAGCAGCCTCACTATCCTGCCCACCCAACAAGCCTGTTTTGGGCTGATATTTTCACTGCCACCAGCCTGTTTCAACCTGCTGCTGCTCTGGGGCCCGAAGGCTTCTGCCTGTTGCAAGATACTGTGGGCTACGGATCCTAGTGCTCCTCCTCCCACAAGGAAAGGCCAGGGTGCTGACTTAATTCTTGCTCTCTCTCATCTGCACCCTAGCGTCCACTCAAGGGGTGAACACATCTGACTCTTCCATTAGGAGGCATTGAAAAAAATCATTAATTGCTGATTCTATTTACAGTTGTTCACTGTTTCTCAGTGATGGCCGGCCTGTGTGTCTTTCCTTATTTAAGGATGCATATTGGGAAGATTTGGGAGGGACGTTTCTCTGCTTTGAGGACTGGGAACCTGGATCACTTCTCTGAGACATTAAAAACTGAGTAGGGGGATATTGGGATTTGAGACCTTCTCAAGTGACAGCTGTGAGGGGAGAGAGATGGGGGCGATCAGTTTGGTGTCACATTCCAAAGTGATTTAAACAAGCAGAATACTAGGACAGAACTGTTTGCCTCCCCAGGATGCAAGTCTCTTAGCAGATTATGATATCTTAGTTCACTAGTCTGAAGATAATTAGGTATCTGTTCAGTTGTTCAGAGATTCCTGATTTTTCCCCTATTATTGCAGTGCTTGCACAATTTCTTAACATTTTACTATCACAACAGACTTCTTATATAGCTTAAACCAGTTACTTGCTCTCAGTTCTCTTTACTGTTCAGTTCACTAGTAGCTATATATTTCTACATATACCAGACAGCTCTAAATACTGTAAACAAAGGTCCTTGCATACTGCAAAAAAGGTCCTTGCCGACCTTTGTTTCCTTGCAGTGTGTCGTTTCCCTTCATCTTAACATCAGAATCCAATTTGCAAATACTTCTTGCATAAATTGATTGAGATTTGACTTAATGAGAGTAACAAGACATTCTTTCATTGGCCTCAACTCTTCCATCACTGGAGGAGAACTATTGTGATCCAGACTGTCCAAGAGACATGAAGGTGCCTCGTTCATTGTGGCCTACAATATTTTACAGGCAGTCAAAGCCAAAATCTTTGTGCAAACAGCAAAATGGGAATATGTAACATAATTCAACCCTTACAATCCTTCGTCTCAACATAGCTGCGTGTCTTCCAGGTGTTTCTGCCAAATTTGACTTTGAGCCTTTTCCACTCTTTCCTGCTACACATCTTTTCTCACAATAGTTAAAGTTTTAGCACTCCCTCACTAATGCTTTTCAACAGTTGCACTGATAGTACAGACAAAGAAATGGTATGAAAATATGCATAGTCACCTGACTAGGTTTAACAACATTGAAGTGGAGATCTTACAGGTTTAAGATCTTACAGTGCAGATATCTTTGTAAACTGT
Source organism: Atrichornis clamosus (assembly GCA_013400975.1). Lineage (NCBI taxonomy): Eukaryota > Metazoa > Chordata > Aves > Passeriformes > Menuridae > Atrichornis > Atrichornis clamosus. The sequence goes on along the minus strand of WBMZ01031602.1, from coordinate 27,960 downwards.
TTGGACAAATTTGTTCATGACAATATGTGGTTTATTTATCTGCCTTAACTGTATCTGAACTCTTCCATCTTCATAATTACAGCATCTAACAGCTCCCAAGTTTTACGTAATGAAGTAAATTTTATTTTTATTTTCTCTAATGAATGGTCTCTAGACCTTAAAATTTACCTGGGCAAGGAATTTATTGCCTTTTTTGATTATAAAATGGTTATGATAATTTTGAACACAATGTAATTAAAATTAAAGCAAGTACTAAAATGTTGGTTGAAGTTTTCACTTCTAAAATGAAACTTGAGAAGACCAAAACAGCCTTTGGTCAATATGCTGTAAGGGATATGACTGGAGTTACCATAGTTTTTTATATCAGTATCTTTTAAACAGGCACTCTCATCTCCTCTTGTTTAAATGTAATTTTACCACAAAATTTGACAAAACATTATATTGATATTGCCACAACACATGGATTGTCACACGCACACTCTCTAGAAATACTTTGACTGTGTATATACGGACGATTTTTACCAGACCTTCTAAACTAATCAGGACACATCTTGAAAAGTAGATGGATCACAACTTCGTTCCAAATGTGCATGGATGTTTCAGGAAAAGAAATGCACTTCTCTTTCTCAGTGAAGAGCATGGCTCTTTGAATTAGTGTATGTTTCAGTGGTGCTGAGATGCTGAGAAAGTTGTCTTGGAAGATCTAGTATGGAGGTGATATTTCCTCTCCTAAGTAATCACAGACCTTAGTAGCATTTTATATTGGATCTAACAGACACTGCTATTAGATTCTGTTGGAAAAGTATGCTCCTGAGTAGCAGTCCGCTGTGACAGAGTTTGTTAAGTAATTCAATAAGAAAGTTGAGCTGTTATGGGGAGAATTAAGTTGTTAAAACTTTTATTTATTCTAAAATTTATGTATCTCTTTAGAAAGAATTTGGATTTCTTTCACATAGATGCTGCCTCTGTGATTGTGGTCTGAGATAACCAGGTATAAGACATATTTTATCCAAAATTATATGATCCACACTTTGGAAAAATCTGTTTGACTGTTGTCATTAGCTGTTGCAAAGTAATCCAGACACTGTAGTTATGTATATTTGCAAGCAGAGTTTCTTGCATTTATCAGGGTAACAACAGAGCACATCTGGCAGCAATAAGGCAGGGAAGCACATCTTACATTTTCCACACTGCCAATTGAATATGGAAATCTTTTTCAGGTCAGGTGCCACAGGACAGTGGCACTTTCCATCTGAAAGTGACAGTCTGTGTATGTGTTTTTGCCTTGAGAAAGGTCTGTTTGGAGGGGATTGCATGGCAGTGTATGTCCCGTAAACACTCTGATGTGCCTTTGGAACATGCAGCCTGTACAGCTTTGGGGATCTTGAGTGCTGAACACGTGAAGTATTCACGTATACATCAAAATGGTGCTGCACACGTGCTGTTGTTTTTCCTGCTAGCACCTAAGATTCTTTGAAGACACTTTTATCAATTACTGAAAGGAAGGACAAGAAGTTTCCCTGTAAAACTTTTCTAATTACAGAAACAGGAAGAGGGGCATGGGGAGAAAGGGCAGGGAGGGAGAAGACGTCACAAGTAATCCTTATCAACTCATTCCCTTCTTATCTTTAAGGCACATATGACAGCTCTGCTCTCTTGAGTCCACAAATTAGTGAAAGAACCTCTGGCTTTTTTCTCTGTGACAGACCCTTTCTCTTCTCTATACAGTACATTAGCTTTTTCAAATCTAAGACTGATCAGCACATTGAAAAGAATATCATATTGGACATGCCTTCCAGCTGTTACACATAGAAATGTTTAATGGCAATGATCTTTTAGATACCTCTTAGAATTAAATAGACATATGATTCAAAGAAATATGAACGTATTAAGTGCATTGATGTGCATTTGACAGATGTTGTTGCAAGTATTTCTTATGGTAATTTTAAATGGTTAGTATTTCAAATGGTTTGGAATCTAAAGCACATTTCAGATAATTATTTTCTTAATATCTGTCCTGAAGTGAAATTGAATTGGGACTTTGATCTTCTACACCGTGTGAATAGCGAATTCCCCAGCAACAGTTCAGGAGGGTGAAATTTTGCTTCGTAGATTGATGTTCCAGCTTCAGCCTTCAAAAAATATTTATGTACCACAAGCTGCACAAAAGATTACCAACTTTATGCAATTAAATGAAAAAAGAGCATTAGACAAACATGGTGAGGCAATGTTAATGTCACTGGCCATCTGGAAAACTCATGTGAAAAGGCTATCATTTACAAAGAGACTGCACTTAGTTTTAATAATAAACTTGCTTAACTCAAGGTCTTCTACCTCAAATGGTCACTTGTTGTACTATCACTGACCAGTGTGACTTGTGGAATAAAATAACATGAAAAAAAATTTCCTTTATGTGAAAGATTATCTGCTAAATGTTAGTAATTGTTTTGGTTACCATCAAAAGCACAAATTTGGTCTGAAAACATCAGAGCTTGTTCCTTCACTAGAGAAGTTCAGAAAACCAGAGACAGGACAACCCCAGAGCCATAATATTTCATTGTAGATGGCAGGACTGATGACAGGATAAATTAAATTTAAACAGTCTGGAATTGGAGCTGTCAGTCAGGGATCTAGCAGAGTGCTCTTACTGTCCCATAGGTGACAGAAAGAGATCCCTTCTGGGTCAAAAATGCTCTCAGAGACTCTCAGTCACTTATGCAGATGAGACCTTTTCACTCCTCTTTTATCCACCAAACACTTGCTCCCTCATCTGGCATCAGTCCATCAGCACACAGACTCCTAGACTCACAGAATGGCTTGGTTGGAAGGGACCTTTTAAAAATCATCTGGTGCAACCCCTCCCACCGCGGTCATGCTGTTTAAATCCTGTCCAACCTGACCTTGAACACTTCTAGTAATGGGCATCCACCATTTCCCTGGGCAACCTGTCCTTCCAGCTTCTCTGGGACATCTTTATTCAGGAAAGAAAAAGGTCGGAAAAGCCGTCAATGCTTCTAACCATGAACATCAGTCAAAAGACTTTAGGTTGAGAGGAGGCAGGAAGAAGGGGAAAAGCCAAAGGTTGCAAGCACAGACTAGCTCAGTACGAGGCAGTTCAGTTACCTGGATGAATTTGTTAAAGATGATGGGATAAAAGGTGAAATAGCCTGACCTGTGTGAGTCCTGCAAACTGAAGATTCATCAATCCATCCAAAAGGAAGACTATACTCACTCCTGGAATCCAGATGGATAGAATGAATACAAGATAGGTGAATTGGGAAGCAGACAGGAAGGGTAGCCTTGATGACAGAAAAGAAAAAGGATTGGTTTCAGGTACTGGAGAAGGGAAATCTAAGAATGACGATAGGGGGGTAGAGGAGATTAGATGAGAAAGCCAGGAGAAGCACTGAAAGTAAAAATGGCAGAAGATATTGAAGTTGAAACTAAAAACCAGCTTATTTTTCTCTGTCCTAACAAATGTGCATGAGTTTCTCTGGTCATAACCCTATCCTACATGAATGTCTTGTGTTATTTTCTGTGTTACTTTAATATCTCATTTGTTGCTTCACTGGGCACAATCTCTAAGAATAAATAGGCATAATTAGAATATCACTTCAGGCTGTTGTTAAAGATTTTGTAGTTTGTTGTAGTTACTGTACTAGTGAGAACTTGCTTTTTTTTCTATGCAACAGATAGGTAGGGTTCTAGGCAACAGATATGCAACAGGGTAAAGATTTCTGTTTTAAAGAGATTTTTGTGGTTGTATATCTTTTACGCATTCAGCCATTAACTGTGAAACCATTCCAAAACCCCCATGAGGCACAGTTTTCCATTCAGAAAAGCAAGTCCTAGCCTCTGAAACATTTATTTAAAATCGAGGAGAGCAAGAAAGAATAAAAGCATAATCCCTGAATAAGCAGCCACACAACCTTCTACTGAGGAGGCATGCTAAGGCAAATGAAACATCTGAGTCCAGCAGACTGCCAGAGGGCTTCTCTTAGAATTGAGTGTGTATCAGCTCTGCTCTTGCTTCTTCACAGTGCACCACCTTCCAAAATACATCCTAGAAAACCATTTTCCACAGTTCTTTAAAGTATTTGCTACCTGCTTTGTTTATTACAATTACTTACAGGCTGATTTTAAAGGATATTTCCTGTAAAACTCAGTTCTGATTCTGAAAAATTGCTACAACAAAAAATACCCTTTCATATTCAACATAATCAAAAGTGGTGAATTTCATCATACAAAAACTGTGTCCTGTGCTTTACTGCATTAGCCCTGCAGATGCAATTCAGATGAAAGACAACCTTGTGTGAGACGTGGAGTTGTACCTACTTGTGGCAAACTCGGGCTATTTACTGTCCTTAGTGACAGCAAAACAGAACTAAGCCTTATAACCTACATAATGTGTGCCAAAGTCTGAGGTGAAAAGGGTCTTGAACTTCAGAGATTATGGGGCTATCAAGCAGAATCCACTATATTTCACATGTAGATTAAGTTCTTCTGGTGCAGAATCACTTGAGTCGTGGATGTTACGATGCAATAGCCACTTGACCACAACTCAGGCATATATCTCAAAATGTGTATTTTATCTGTAATGCCACAACAAGAAATTATGTGGCAGCATAGTATTTACAGCTAAGTTAGAAACTATATGAACTTCATGGCCATTCAAAATGTGTCAGCAAGATGTTGTTTTTCAATATTTTTTTTGTTAGATGTGCATGCATAATATTTAGCATTAGTTACATCTGTGGACCAGATAGTGAAGTGTCATTAGTCATAAAAATTCATCTCTTCTGTTCAGCCCCCAAAACCGCAGTCCCCATTTGTGCTGTAGATCACACTTGATACTAAAACTCTTCATATACTTTGCAATATCACAAAGTAATGCTTGTGAAATCAAGGACTGACATATATTTTTTTAAAAAGTTACCTTGTCTCTCTCCTGAGCAGAACCCTCAAGTTCTTTGTTCTGTATTTCCAATAAGGTTTCATTTTATGTCTTCTCTTCTTAACCTTTTCATCCTGCTCGGTATCTCCAGTTATTGCACTGTGTTTCAGTAGTTAACACTTAAACTCAGGATTCTGGAGATTTCACATTCCATTCCAATCTTCAATTCTGATGTAATATGTGGTTTTGAGTTATCTGGTAACTTGTCAGTGCATCTGTGGAGTTGTTTGCATTTGCCCAGCAACGTGGCATATTTTGGATTGAACTAAATCATTTCCTGGGTGACTATGAATTATAGTTACCTGTATTATTAAGTACCAAAGACTTTGGTTCACTGAACAGTCTAATTAGTTGGGAAAGATTTTCTGCCAGACTGATGAAATAGAAACAAATGCATTTTTAGTAGATGTCTGTATAGTTAGATGAGTAAGCTTTGCTTTCCTTCACTTTTCTTCTCCTAGGCAGGATCAATTTCTCTGTGACATTCCTGCAGCTTCTTGTTCAAATCCTTTTAAAAAGTTTGAAATAAGAATGTACATGACTTTTTTTTTCTCTAAGTATTAACACTCTAACTGTAAAAAGGATCTAACTTTGTAATTATGAAACAAGCCACCCCTTGCCCTCTCCATAATGTATTCAGAGAAGAGTTTATTCCTGTAACTTCAGAGTTATTTTTGCATGTGTAAGCCCTTTTGCACTAAAACAAAAAAAGGCTTTTGCTTTCAGTTTTTATAGTTCTGCAGCACAACTTTATTAGAGCTACACAGAAGAGTGCAATGACTCAATTTGTACAACAAACAAAATTTCTGTTTGCATCTCCTGGCATGGCTTTTATTTTTATTACAGCTGTCTTCACAAATTTATACATGCATATGTTTATTCATATCTATAAGCATTTGTCCATATTTTATCAGAATGCATCACCAGCTTGTCAAGATGATTTTGAATTCTGAATCTGTCTTCCAAAAACTTCATGGTCAGTCTAAGCCTGGTGTTATCTGCAGATTCAGTAGAGTCCAGTCACTAGAAAAATAAAATCTCCCCCAAATATTGGATGCAGTATTCCATACACCACCTTAAAAAGTGTGAAGGAAGAGAATCACTTTCCTTAATTTACTGGCTGTTCTCTTGTTAAAACAGATTTGAGCACTGTACACTGTATAATTATTCTCTATATATTTACTGAACTACTTTATGTACTTAACTCCCCATCTACTCTGGCAGCTATTTTTGTTTTCTTGATCGAACCCTTCAAATTTACTTGGGTTGAATAATGCTGATATTATTCATTTTACAACCAGACAATAGAAAGATGGCACTGGGATGGACCCATTGATAAAGTTCCCAGGTACTGCTGTGGTGAATATGGTCAGGGGCTCTGCACTGCTTTTGGGGTTTTGGCTGCCTCGTTTCAGAGCCAACTTCCACAGTGCAGTTGACTGACCTTAAAACAAATTGCTGGGAGAAACCTCAGTGGAGTTCTGGCTCCTCTACTTTCAGGAGCTGATTCTCAGCTTGTTTCTCACCCTTGGTCTCTACCTGAGCTATGCTACACCATTGCCTGTGCCTTTACACCTGCTTAGCTGACCTGGATACTCATCCTGGCCTGCTGACTGGAATTATTGGCTGGATTTTAGGTATGTCTTATCACTATGGACACGTCTGGTATGACTGGACTTCTGGCTGACCTGGTTGCCATTACAGAGCTTATCTGCCATCCTTGCCTGTATGTGGTGGGCCTGCATGCCTGACAGTCCTGCCCTTGACTGCCTTGTGGTGATGCTGACGTTTTGGGTCCCCTTTCCTTATGGAACAGCTCCTCCTGCTGCTCCTTGACACACACGGCCATTGTAATCTATGTTTCAACTATAATTCTCCCTTTGTACTTGTATGATATTGAGTAGCTTTTGAAGTAGATGTACTGATAGAAGCCTTTCTGTAAACAGTGTATGGGGATATATACGTACTTTGTTAGCTGACTCCATGAGGATGGGCTGTTCAGGTTCAGCTAACACCCATCTGATTTCTGTGATGTTGATTTTGGCCCATGGGTAGACATTCTAGAGGATGGCCTGAGACACCTCTGTCTCCATCTGCACCATGGACTCAAACTGGGTGCCTGACATCAGCATTGAGATAGTAAAGCTACACAACGCAATGGAGAATCTTCTTCTCAAGTATTGGCAACCAGGTGCGATATGGTGACACTTACTGACAGGCAAGAGGTCACTACACAGAACCTTAAAGTGACCCTCTTCAGGTCAAAATGTGTCACCTCCTGCTGTTCCACCCAAGTGCACAGCACAATATGATCCCAGGAGCTGGATGGTCATTTTCTGCAGCATGAAGGAATTATCTACCTATTAGCAGCTCACTTTGACCCTTCCTGCAAAAAAAGATAGGTCCAGTTCTTTCTAGATAATTCCCGAGAGTGAGCATAAGTGAGAATACAGCAGCAGAATCAAATCCAGCTTGTTGGCCCATTGCCAGACAGGGTAGGCTTGGCCTGGTTTTTGAGGTCTGCAGTGAGTAGAGGCATGTGAGTCATTCTGGGTCTCTTAGCCATGGAAGCAAGATCATTCCCTGGAGTGGGTTACCAAGACAATTGAAAGTTGCATGAAACAACTGCAAGTTCTGTAGTTTGTTGCATATGGAATGAATTGTAATTCACTAATGGTCAACCTAACCTAAATTTAGAACACTTTCTGTAAGCAGTTTGCAGACATGATCTATATTCAATTCTCTACTTGTACAACATTAGGAGGATACTGTAGTATGTTAATAACTATTAACAGATGTTAGTTCATTGTTATATAATTTCATTAAATGTCTAACCTATCCTGTTGAAACATCTCCAGCAGAGAAGGTATTTATGATATTTGTTTAGAGCTGTCTCTGCACTTACTATTCTACTTAATTAGATTCTGTAATGGATGGGCGGTATTGCTACAAGTGGAAGAATCCATTATCCTGATGAAGCATGGATGCTATGGTTCTGTTTTCTTGAAGTCAAGCTAATTAGTGAGGCTTAGCACATACTCCTTGGGCAGGCATCCCTGTCCAGGGTGGGAGGGTTGGAACTAGATGATCTGTAAGGTCCCTTCCAATCCACTCCAAATTCTATGATTGTATCATTCTACAATCTGTAGAAATACACACAAGCACATGCACTCAGAATACTCAAGCACACAGCTGGCCACACAGATCACACGGACAGGAAGTACTTTGAAAGTTTTACTTTGAGAATGTTTTGAAAATTTAGCTAATGGCACTATGAAGCCATCAGAATTACCTAGGCATTTAAAATCTAAGCATTCAGAGCATGAAGACAAACTTCTACAACTTTTTCAGCAATGTTTCAAGCCATGTGACATTCAATCCAGTACTTTACAAAATTTTACCAAAGTTAATACAAATGTATAGAAGCCTCCTTTGAGGCTTCTTGCTTCACAGCAGAAGACAAAATGCCCCATAGCACCAGGGAAACACTTCCTGCCAAAAAGGGTAAAAATGGCTGTGATAATATACAGAAAGCAATAGAGCAGCAAACTAAAATGCATTCCTACATCAGCAAGCACTGTTGAAAGACACATAGTAAATATTGCTGCAGATTTGAAGAAACAAGTATCAGTACAAATTACACAGTGGAAGAGAATTCCTGAGTGGATGGATGAAAGCACAGATGTTTCTAAAATCCTCAGATTATGGTATTTGAAAAATTCTGATTCAATAGTGAAATAAATGAAGAGCTACCATCTGTGAGCCACTGAAGGAAAGATCTACCACAGAAGCTGTATTCTGAACAGTAAATTATTTCTTTAATAAAAAAAATTTATGGAAGATCTGTGCAAGTGTAAAGACCAGTGGAATGGCTGCTTTGACTGGCATAAGAGAAGGATTGGGTGGTAAGGTTAAATACACAACTACACCTCGGATTTGTTCACTGCAGTGTTCATAGACAAGCTATTACAGCAAAGAAATTGGAGCCAGATCTGCAAAAGGTGCTACAGGATTTTATTGATGTGGTTCATTTCATAAAAACAAGACCTTGAAATGGTAGAATCTTTAAAATACCTTGCAATGACAGGGGAGAGACCATGAAAATCCTTTGTACCTGTGGTGGGTTAACCTTGATTTGTTGTCAGATGCACACCAGGCCTATTAGCAGCTATTTGAATTTGTCTGATAAAGAAAATGAGTTGCCCATGTACAAGAAGAGGCCATGAAATTACTCTCATAAACTCAGAAGCTATAACAGTGCAAGACAGGGAGAGATTAAGGCATCAGGTATAAAAAACAAATCTAGACTAGTAAAGCAGGACATCAAACACTAGAGTGCAAACCCACATTTCTAAAAAACCCACTTCAGCTGCTGCACAACCCTTCCAATGCAAATCCCTTTGCAAAACTGAAAACACCGTAATTTAATCTTTACCCAATTTGCATGCTTAGAGAAATCAGATGAGCTATCAAACAGAAAAACAAAATGTAAATTCACATAAATATTAATTGACATATATATTCTGCCCTTGAGATAAATAGGTGAGATTGTGCCATTAACAACTCCTTGGGATTGGCATTGCTTGGTAGACTTAAGGCTTTCAGGAGCCCAGAAGAAGCTGAGTAAAAATTGCAAGCTCTTGGGTTGCAATGGTTACATCTTTTGCTCTCCTTTTTCTATCAATTGCTATGATTGAATCCATGGCAGGAATTCTAGGAAACGGAATTATCTTGGTAGCCAGTTCATCTAGCTGCATTGGGAGCAAAACATGGTCTCCATATGAAATGATCATGATTTCTCTGAGTTCATCCAGAATTGCAATCCG